>KK120220.1:253701-312327 GCA_000611955.2 Stegodyphus mimosarum
AATTCAAAAAAAAATTAATCACTCTTTACTCTTACTTCCAACAATAAAATCCTCTCCTTTAAAGGTCCCCCTCCTTTTTATAAGAAGGAATAAAAAGCAACTTAGTCCCATTTTATCACAACTAAAAATGTTCCTTTCTTTGTAAAGGCATAATTTTTTTTTTTTTTCAAAACATTTTCTCTTCAACACACAAAGCATTTCTCCACATATGAATCACATGACCATGGTCCTGAATGGGTTATTCACAACTCATAATATTTTGTTCAACACCTATATCCATCACAATTTTCTTAATGCTTTTCTCTCTGTCCTCTGTCATGCTGATTTGTTTCCTTTTTTTCTCTTTTGACATTTCCACTTGCACAGACAAACCAGTACTTATACATACATAAAGTAACAAAGTAACCAAAATGGGCTGAAAGTTTAACTTACAATCAGCTATTAGCCATAAACCTTCAGGTAAGCCTGCTAGCAGAATGTTAACAGTAATCGACAGTGGCTATATAACTTCTTCAGCCACTTTGTTACTGAAAGGAAGAATGGAGTTGATTGGAATTTCCATAAAAGAACAAAATCTGCCGCCAAATTCTTGATACAGGTTTGAAGAGATAGTATCACAAAGAGACAGAAATTACAAAATTATAATACCATAAGAAATCACTAACATGTATTGTAAATATAATAACGTAATTAAAATACACCTTATAAGCAATGACAAAAATTATTGCAGTTGAATATATCACATTATTTCAAAGACAATGTTCTGTTTAACCAGAAATCATCTAGTGTAAACCAGCCAAAAAAATTGTGATCATAGAGTTTATATGAACTGTCAAGAAATCCAAAATCAAGTCTTCATGACTCTACTGCATCCCTTGAGTATTTTTGAGCTTAACTTGAGCTCTTAGCAGGCAATTTAGATGCAATAAGAATGACCTGCAGATCAACCAATCAATTCTGACCCTTCAGTAACTGGTTTTGGAAGGGTTAAAAGATATGCAACACCAACACTAATAACACTAATTACTGTATCTAAATTTTAAATGACAATGCAAGACAAATGTGAATTCTGCCATCAGTGCTGTGAAGATTTTCTGTTGGCAGAATGTTCCAGTATTTCTTAGGCTCTTATCCAGCCTGAGGATGAAGGTAGCATTTATATGGCAGCATGATGGATAGTGAACAACAAATTCCCACACAGTTTGTAAAGCATTTACACAGCCTAACAATACAGCAGCTCCTGTTACACTACTCAATATTGGAGTATATTATCACTATGCACAAAACTGCAATCATTTGGTAACTTTCAGATGATGCCTTTTTACATGAGCCGAATAACAGCTGTTTATTTGCATAAGAAATTATTTTATTCACTTACTTACTTTCCAAAATGGAAAGTGACAAGGCATACTGCTTACTATATGAGTTTCAATGAGTACTGTTATACAAGTCAGAAGTATCTTAGAGAGCTAGAGTGATGTCATTATTTAACATCAACTCCATCAGTGATTTCGAATGTTTTAAGTGAAATGATTGTGACTGCAATAACCTTTAACAATGTGGCAATCACCAAATCCAGATAATGACACTGGCATCTAAGGTTAGGCTTATATCAGAACATTCATGTTAGTATGTTACACATGACTATATCAAACAATTTGCATGAACTTTGGAAGATAAACAAAAATGGAAGTTGAATATTTCAACTCTCAGCTGAGAGATTAACAAGGGCTCAAACAGGGCTTTTCACTTTTCGCACTCTAAAAGGGTGACCAAATTTTCTTACATGCATCACCACTCATGATGGAAAAAAAAAAAGATGTCTTATAATTATTGTTCAAATAAAAAAAAGGGGGCAAAAATCTTGGCCAAACACCACTCCAACAGCTATAACTGGTTTTCAGCCAAAGAAAGTTCATGCTTCATATGGTGTATCAGGTGAACAGGTCCTTTTCAGAACCCAGTGCAAGAAAAGCTTCATTCAGTGAACAGTAATGTGAAATGACAGCTGTATCTAACAACCAAAGCTAATCCCAGAAAAAATTAAACAATAAAGCCATTCATGGTTCATCACAGTTTGAGATTACTGCCGAGGTGAAATAGGCATACTACAAACTACACTTCTATATCAAGGCAGTATCTTGTCATGTGGCATTTTCTGAGTAAGAATTGGCTGGAAGAGGACTGAATTTGTTGTAATACAGGCATTACCTGGAAGGGGGTCAGGTATCTTTGAGAATCATGCGGATTTTGAACAGACTTCCAAAATTTATGGAGGTAGAGGCAATGTGTCCTAGGAATTAACTCCAGCTGTCAACACAGCTCTGGGCTTATTTTAATAATGTTATAAAAAATATAAGTGATACAGGGAATTCAGTAACTGCTTACTTTGCTTATATTACTTTTTCCCCTAGTTTGGCAATAAATTTATTGATTTGTTTTATTCCAGATTCTTCAAGCATTGACATATTCCTAATAAACCATTTGCTTTTCATTATCTGATGAAGAGTAAAATTTAACAGAATTCATTAAGCATAATCTAAGAGAGGAAAAGAATATGTAATTAAGGGACGTAGACTTGGTCCTATGATGAAACACTTACTGATATGTGAAATGGAGTTCTTGGAAATAAAGGGGGTGAATTATTGGCCTGAACGTGTAACGTGGGTTTTGCATCTGACTTTGGTCAAGAATGACACCATAATAATTAAGTTGCTTCGCCACCAGAATAACATTATTGTACATATTAATGTTCAGGTCTTGTTTTCATTGAGTAATATAGCTTCAGACTTATGTACGTTGATTTTAATTGTCCATTTCTAGCATGGATATGGTCTGGTAGTGAATGCATAACTGATCCCAGATATGCATTTACTTTGCATACTGTGAGATATGGACAGCACTGTTTAAATCAAGCTCTTGCTTACGTGCCAGGCCATCAATTAGGATAATACTGCTATCATCTGCAGCATGTGTATCAAGCTTTGCTTATTAAATTCCCATAAATGGGTATAGATGAGCAGTAATCTTTCAGCAAGAGAAAGCTAGACCATGTAATAAGGGATAACTGGAAAAAAACTCCAAGAGTTCAACTATGAAATCCTCCTTCACCTTACCATCTTTACTACGATGATCTCATCAAACTACCAACTGTTTCAAACTATGCATCACTTTCTAAAGTCCAAAACAGTTGAAGATAGGGATGATGTTCATTAAACGGTCTGTGTTTCAATTCAAGCTAAAGCTTGCACAAGGATGGAATTATGAAACTGCAAGAAAAATGGAAGATTGTTACTGAAGACAAAGGGAATAATGAATAAACTTCTTCATGAGAAAAAATTTTCTTATGAAATATTTAAAAGGAAGGTAATTGTCATTTTTAAAAGTCATTTAAAAATGGCCATTACCTTCCTTATAACTTAACTATATGTATCCTACATCATCCCTTTCAGATATGAAAAATGCAGTTTAAATTTTGTCAGTTGTCTAATTACAGCCAGACGAAACAGAACTAGTTTATTTCAGTGAACCTTTCTTTATACAGGGATTTTACTCAAAACTAGTTCATAGTTATACTACAAATTTAGAAAAACAAGTAGTAAAAAGTAGTATATAGTACAAGTCGTAAATAGAACAAACAGTCTAGAATTGAACCCATGGATGAGCCTACTAGCATTTACTACTTTGAACCAGTTGGTCACCCTGGATTTTGATGACTCTTACTTCCAAATGAAACAGATATTAAACTTCAAATTCTACTACATTTTAATGCAATGCAGCATGCAATTTATGCAAAAATTAAGATGATCCTAACTCCAATATATTTTTATAATATTGTATTTTAATAATCATTACCATATAACCACTTATTATCTTTAATTTATTTTGAGAATTTGCTGTTCTCAATCTGTTTTATGTTATGTACGAGCATGACCAATTTATCAGCCCCATTTCTTGTTGGTAAACAAATGAAGTCCAAAGAAAAATGTACCAAAAATTAACAAACATTTTTGCTAATTGAAGCTCAGCCCAGTTGCATGAAAGCATTACTGTTATAGTGAATACAGCAAAATCAATATGTGCCTTGATCAAATAAAAGAGGAGAGGCTCAGAATAGATTTTTCCACACCTCTGATTGGAACACAGGTTTCATTTGGTTTACTTGATTACAGCAAAGCACTCGAGGGCTATGTGCCTAATTGGAGGGATGCCTTCGTGGAGGACTTTCTATGGGAAACTGGCTTGTATACAGGTTGCACATGGGGGAAAACCACAAAAATGCCCATCCAGCCAGCCCGCTCACAGGATTCGAACCTCGCGACTGGAACATAGGAAGCTACGTCATTCACAAGATTGCCAATCAGAAAATGCTTTTAAACTTCCAAGAAATTCAAATTGTTGGGTGAAACAGTGTGAATAAAAATTCCTGCTTCTTAAATTTGAAATTTATGGTTTTTATCCCACAATGGAATGCTAATGACGACTTCCTTCAGTTTTACATACAGAATGTTCTCACTTAACCATAATTTTAGAGTTCTGTGGGTTTGCCCTATAGACATAAAACTGCATTCACAATAAAGTTTATAAAATACCTCATGAAGCCAGTATTTCATCTTTGCAACTTGATTTTATTGACATGTTTAAAGGAATCCAGAAAATAATACTGTTTGAAGCATTTAGAGAGGAAGGTTAGATTTAGGGATAGGCAGGTAAGTGGATACAACTGAAACACCCTTGATTTGAAGATCTAAAGAGGAATAAGATCAAGGTCTGTGGAGTTTTTTACTTACAATGCCCATGAAAGAGTGAAAACAGCTTCGGCTTTTAGAATATCAAGCCATTTTGCAAAAGTGTCAGCATGGAGCAAAAATTAATTGTATGATAAGCAAAATTATTAAGGCCACAGTTTTTTTTTATACTGGTAAGCAGAGTAAATGTGGGACAAAAGAGATAGCAAATGATTAATGAAAATTATTCATGTGAAATCCGTTATCACATTTGTATCCAGTCTGTTGAAGAAGTGAAGAGAATGGTTGAATGCAATTTTGAAAGTAAATTGTTTGTTTTCAAATACTATATTCAATGCTAAGGGAAAATTTGAGAAGTCACTAATAAATTTATCCCAACATACAAATGTGTCATTAAAAATATATATATATACCATACCTTATTACAGAAATTCATAAAATTTTGTGCATGAAATAATGCATATAACAGTCATAAAGCATGGAAAGAGTAGATTGTACATTGCAGGAGCTTCTATAGGCTGGTAAAACCTTCCTCTGAAAACAGAACATGCTTGTTTGACATGAATCTCGATTAACCACAGCAATTTTAATGAAGCTTTTTACTTAAGCATACCCAATGCCAAAACATTTGTAAACCATGAATTTTGGTTTTTGTATAAAAAAAAAATAATGAAACTGTTAAGTATGTAGAAGTGAAGTGAGTACAAAATCATAGGAACTTTTCATAATGAAAGGATTCAGAATGAAATGCATTGAAAATGCTTTAACAGGCTATTTTGCTATGAAACATAAGTAATCTCATGATAGTCTACAAAGTAGACAGAGATATCTATCTACTTTGTAGATTTTGGAAACATATGCAGTTACAAAAATGAGGAATTCATTATTCTTTGCAGAACAAACCAAGAGCTTTAAACAAATAACATCCAGAAAGACATGATAGTTTCTTGACATAGGATGTAAGAAACTCACCAGATCTTCAATTTTATATCTTCAAATCAAGGAACTTCAGTTCCTTCCATTTGTCTGCCATTTATCCCTTAACTGAACCCCCTGCTTTCTAAATGCATACTTGCCAACCTACAACACTAAAAAATCGGGAGATTTATTTTCAACAACAAAAGAATCTATAAATGATAAAAATATATATTTTAATAATGAATTGACTTCAAATTCTTACTAATTAATATCTGAAAGTTCGGGTACTAATTCTCAAACGCAAACAGTACATTCTGCATTAGTAACTTTTTAGTCTTTTGTTTCTATAGAAAAAAGTAACTTTTAGTTTGTTTTTTCAGAACTATGTCCTTGTGTATGAACATGTTTGAGAACATTGGTCCTTCCACCATGCGAAATCGAAACATCGCAATGACAAACGGTACATATCGCAAATGCATTTCATTTCCTTGAGGAAATATTAGAAGAAAAGTCATCTGTGTACGATTTTTGAAAAGTACCTGAGTATTTTACCTTTTTTGCAGACATAACTAATACAAAACATCGTAGATTCTTAAAACTATTTCTCAAAAGCAAGTACATTCACACAGATTAGCGACAAAATGAATGAAATAACAATCTCAATCTTGCTTTGTGCTCATTAGCTAGTATGTGCCAAATGACACAAATGGCACTCGATGCTCAATGGAGAAATGGAACATGACTTTTTGGAGACGTGTTCTCACTCGCAAAGCAGAAACGCACCATAATTTCTCACTGATGAAATTCTTTCTCACATGATTTCTCACTGATTGTGTAGTCTAGAGAAAAACTAGGTGCTTACAGACACCCCAACTCACTTTTTTGAGGATGCAAATAACGAAAAATTAAACCAAGCTACATAAAAATCATGAGACATTTTAAGAATAAGAGAAAGTTGGGAGAAATATATTGTAAATTGGGTTGGTGGGAGAACGGTCAGAAATCGGGAGAATTGTCAACTCTGTAAATGCTTCAAACAGCAAAGTTCATAGTTTTTTTTTTTTTTTACTTACCTATTAAATGAGATGTCTATTATAAAAGAGAGAACACTGGACCTTCACTCATGAGGAATTCAAAAAATTCCTGGCAAAGGCAGTCTGCATATTAAGGGGGGAAAAACTATAGATGTTTTAAATTTGAAATAAACTAATATATCTAGTACATTAAATAGAAGGCAGAGAGTCTTCAATGGCATTCCACTGTTTGAATTATAAACAAATTTTTCAAAACCTAAATCATGGCTTAACCAGTCTGCTCCTTGATTTGGATTTCTTAGGAATTTTGAAAATGCTTCTGCCTGCATAGCAATCTCATAATGGCAGTTTCCACTATATGCATAATAAAGACATGGAAAAACCTGTGTAGAGACCCACCTCTCATCTTTAAAAAAAAAAAAAAATACTTTTACACAAAGCAATACAACTTCTACTATATTCACTTTAAGGCTTTGAAAAACGTGGAGTGCACTTTAATTTTTAAGCTGAACTTTCTGATTTGCTTATAATTCAGCAGTACATTTTTTTTTTCAAGTTTCTCATTTCTTATTTTAATTCTCCTACAATGCATTCATTATTCCTCAAATATTCCATTTCTTATCAACCTCAAAATGAAGGAAATTTTACAGCTATTATGAAATGATGTAAATTTGAAAAAAATGAACTTTAAAAAAGATTTATTTGCACAATGCTGTAAGAGGGCTTCAGATACAGTTTTTATACGGCAAAGAGGAGAATCCGTCTGATAATCTGCAACACAAAATACATAAAGTTCATATATGCTAGATATCACTTACAACGTAAATTTCTAATAGTACTTGGTAGAGTTCATTGCAGCTGAAAGAGTAATTATTTTTAATAACAATGCTAAAGCACTCCACTTCAGGACATCAAATTTAAAGCCACTTTGATAACAAAGCATTCAATAATGGAACTTTTTATTGCATCTGCATAAAGCACAAAATACATACTTGTTATCCTTAATTAAAAGTATCAACTCCTGCTCAACTTTCAAAAGCATCAATCGATCTTTCTGGTTCTTATGAAGAGTGTCCACAATAAACTGTTGAAGATCAACACCAGATGAATCAGTATATGTTTCAGTGCTAGAATCTAAAAAGGAGAATGAAAGGAAAGAAGTATAAGTTCAGGTGCGCAGCTATTTACATTACAGTACAAAGTCCGTAATCCGGACTCGTCGGGACCTCGGCGATTCCAGATTAGGGGTTTTTCCAGATTATACATCATCAATTTAAATCTGGTAAGATGGCATGCAGAAATTATACAATTAAAAATATGAAACAGTAATTTATGAAATAAAGAGCAATTATGATCTAAAGGGTACCAAATTTTACAAAAAAAAAAGGTTAATATTTATTTGCTACTTTATTAAACATCTCTTTCAATGTAAGTTGTTTAAGTTGCTTCGTTTTTTGTGTTAATACTTTCTCTTTAATTCTATAAACAGACATAATTTTTTGTCCAGCTACAAAGTTCCACTGTTCAAGTCCTGTAATTGCTGTGTCGAGAATACCGACTAACTTGTCAATCGAAATTTTTTCGTTTTCAATAACCTCTTTGTCACTTTCTTCACTATCGGAAGCGGTATTTTCTGGATCTAGAACCATACTACAGATTTTGCCGTCCGTTATTTGATTGATGATTGGGGCATTGTCGTCGCAATGAAAAACTTCTGTTATATCATCTTCATTTATTACCGCTTCTCCGCATTTCTTTCCACAATCCAATAACTGGAAAATTTAACCTTTAGTTTTCGAGGTCCTCCGAAAACCTTCAAATTCACGGCTATCATCTTCATCGTCCTCACCATGAAATATGGTAGCTGACCATAAATTATGCCAAGCATTTTTTAACGTATATGAAGACACATCTTCCCCCGATCTAGCGATGCTCCACAAAGCAGATTTTATGCTAAAATATTTTAAAAATTCTTGAATAGTCTTGCCATTGTCAAGAAATTTAACATAGATTTTTAAAATGCTACTCTATATTTGCATTTCAGCCCGTGCACTATTCCCATATCCATAGACTGAATGATAGATGTACAATTTGGAGGGAAGAATAAGGGTACATTACCTTTCACTAAAACTTTAAGTGAAGTATGTGCCGAACAGTTGTCAACAGTCAGGACTATTTTTGAGTCATCAGGCAAACCAACCAAATTCAAATGTCACCGAGCCTCAGGTATAAAATGATTTTCAAACCAATCATTCATCAACCCTTGTGTCATCCATGCTGTTTTATTTGCGCGATATATAATGGGGAAAATGATTACTCCTTTGAATGCTCGAGGTAGTGCATGTTTTCCGATTACGAAAAGTTTGCCCTTGTGAGTTCCTGCAGCATTTGCACACGCTAAAATTGTTAGTCTCGCTTCGGAATCTGACACCAGTTGGAGCCTTTTCTGTAGAGGTTGCCAAGGTATTTCATGGTACATATTGCCAGAAGAGACCAGTTTCATCAGCGTTGTAAATTTGTTCTGGAGATAACTGTTCACTAGTAATGAGTTCAATGAATTCATCTGCAAATTCTTCAGTATCAGCTGAAGCTTTTTCACCTGAAATATTTAATTGTCTTATACCATGGCAATTTTAAAATTTGGTTAACCAACCTGTCAAATATGTTCACTCAGTGTTTAAGTTCATTTCTTCATGAAATATTTTGGCTTGAGCCATTAGCATTGGACCCGTCGATGTCACACCCTCACTGCGACGCTAGCTGACTCATTCAATCATCACTTTGTCATGATCGTCACATTTAGCATAACGAACCCTTTTTCTGTTATTCATTGCCAGTGGGGTGTCGGAATCCATAAAAAATTCAAAAAGTTCCTTTTTCTTTTTGCTTATGTCATATACAGTTGACTTTCCAATGCCATACTCCTCGCATAATTTTGAGACGGATATGCCTTTATCCATTTTTTTGCAGCAATTCCACTTTTTGTTTGATAGACATCGAAACATGTTTTCACTTTGTAGATCCTTTGGCAGCTCCAGAATTGGAAAGTCCTTTTGACATAATCGAAAGTTCAAGCTTAATTTTTATAAAATTGCTCTAACAGTCTGCAATAAATAATAAGCCGGATCCAATTAGAAGATTAAGGAACAGCGCAATCTGCAACAGTAACTGAAATGCCTTAGAATCATTAAAGATAATTTTAGCCTAGCTTCTCTTTGAAATCCAGACCCTTCGCTATTCTGTATCCTCAAAATACCGAACTGCCCGAAATACTTTTCCAGTTTCACAGCAATTTCCTAGCTTCCCCGTCCATTGACGCAGAAAATACGTGTGAAGATTTCGAATGACATCCTTTGTACTTTCTATCAAAGATTCCATTAGGCTTTGACCCCCGTTCTTTATAAAACTATCCTGAAGGTCAGACCAACAAGCCTTTCTGGCTTTGTTATGATCACGACTGAGATTTTGTTGACTTCGGTTATTTTTATAGGACCTTTATTGCTGTTGAAAGCTTTCCTGCACTTTTATAGCTGATTAAAGCTTAAGCACACTGTACCACAAAAGAATCAACAAAGAAATGTCACAAGGAAACCTCTTAGAACAAGCTGTCTGCAGTAAACTGATACAATGCATTTGGAGAAACTGCACCTGCTACTACAAACCTTAGAGGGAGGGAAGAAAACAAAATTGCAATCTCGGCCGTTTTCGAAAATCTCCACGTTTTATTATGGAAGGAAACAAATCAAATGCGTATACATAAAACATACAAAAAAAAAAAAAGGTTGTGGCTTTGAGGTCCGGATTTTGGACTTTGTATATAATTCCCAAACTTTTAAAGGTTCTCAAACTTCTTAACCACAAAAATAGGATTCAAAAATGCATGTACCAAAAGCTGTGCCTGTTTATTTCATTTTGATTATTCATTTAATTTTTTTGTGTAAAAATTGCACTATTAAATGCAATATGCCATAAATGGTACATGTACAACAGCTTGAGAAACTCTTGAGTTGTGTTATTAGATTGAGACTGCACTCATCATGAAATTACGTAATAAAGAAGTATAGAAATGAAGGTGTTGAAAACATTTTAAAAATGGACAAAACAAGAGAACGTTATACTCATGTAACAATCCTTTTTGATAAATCATACGTATTTTCAATACCTTTGAAACAGCAAAATTTTACAAATATACATCAAGGAGAAGTCCAGCACTTTGTTAAGAATCTAGTTTAAGAATGATGAGATCTGGGAAATTCCAACAAATTGAAGATTACGAGTCTGAACACACAAAATAATAATAATTGTACTTAACATATTATCGCAACCACCTTAGTAGAAACTGACAAACTTTGTTAACCATGAGCAACTATGCACAATACAATTTTGTTTGAACAATTAATTTTGCTATTTTTTATTCATTCTCTTTGCTATATTCCAAGTTCCAATGGTTTTTATATACAAATTATGGCATTTTGTGTCTTCATCTGAGCCTTAAAATTTGCATCTGTGGAATTGGTCGACAATGGAAGCAACTGCCGTAAAGTTTCTGCAGGAATACAGTATTTTGTTGCAAAATCTCTAAAGTGAACAACTGCTTTAACTCTATAGGTTAAATGACCACATTTAGGTGTTTAATTTAGCACAGATGATATTTTTTATTAAGATAGGTCCGAATTTAAAGATTAATATTGCGTTAATATGTATAGTAGTTCCTGATGAAAAGCTGTTTCTGAATGTAAAGCCAATGGAAATGTACCTCAAGCTATTAACAGAAAGCAAATGGTCAGCTTTAAACCAGTGTCTATCAAGGAAGCAATCAGTTTTTGTTAAAAAAAAATAAAAGAGCTGCGAAAAATAAGGGTTATAAAATAGTGAATGGTTGTTTGTCTTGGCACAAAGGTAATGGCTCCAGATATGGAGTGGGAAAATGTACAAATGTGGCATGCCTTCTGTTTAATACCCCTAGAAAGTGTATCTCCTGAATACTGGCTGTAGTCAACTTCTTGATTCCGCTTCCAGGTGCTTTTTATAAAAAGTGGAATACGCCTTTTAACATTTAATCAGAAACAAAGAGTTTATGCTTTCATTAATTAAATTTTAAAGCTGTATAATCCACTCTATATATATGCATTATATATAGACACACAATACATTATAAATGATTCATTCCATTCTTGAACTGTTTATATTCATTCCCCTTCTTACTTTGGGAGACTCAGATGACAACAGTTACCATCATTAATGGAAATAATGGTTTAAAATATAGTAATAGATTATTGAGAGAAGTTTTAATTATCACTCATACTCACTGTCAGTATACATCATTATACTGACATTGATAATATAAATGTACTCAGTACTAAAAAAAAATAAAACAAAGGGCAACGATGAAGCTGTATGTCAATGTCTCTGGTTAGAAAACATGTTATTTGAATAATTCATTATGAGTGACATGATAAAAAATGTCATTATTTTTATGCAAAATGTTAAATGGTGTGCAAACTGAAAATCCCGAATAATGGAAGGTATTTAATTCTGGATGACGGCAGTCTCTTTTTTTTTTTAATATGCTTGAAGTTCTGCTACAGAAGTTAAAATAATTAAGTCATAATTTAAGAAATATTAAAACAGTGATTTATTTAAAAAGTTCAACAGTACACAAATGATGTGATTATACAAAGGAGAAAATCAAGTAGACTAATTCCACCTCATGAACAGTGAGTATTTTTGAAATTACTAAATAAAAATATATAACAATGTACAATTTTTATAATTTTTCCCTCATTATATTTTGTATTTAACAGTATGTGAGAAAAGAAAATATAAAATAAATCATTTCCTGATTTTTTTCCCCTCCATTTTACTACATTATTCTTTGCGATTTGTCATTTTCGGTAAGTAAACCAGAAGTGTTGGGAACTGCGAGTAGTTATCTTAGAAAGTGTTCACTATATGCACTTACAAATTAATTTTCTGCAGAAATGTTACACGTTTCTTAATATCTATATTACAAGAGGCATACAAGATATTTAATTCAAGCAAAAATTAATTTTATTATTACCTAGAATACACATGCATGTAACTATCCAATAAAACTAGCTTAAAAAGGTCTATTTTATAAATATTGAGGATGATACTACATAAAATATAATTTTCTGATATGCGAGTTTTGTCACTTTTGTCAAACTAATACCACTGAAAGCAACTGATATCAACAGGTTCAAAAATCCCATGAAGACATTTTAAATGGAAGGGAAAAAAATCTAATGTGAAATTCAAAATTAAGCAATAAAGCAACCTTATTTCGGCATAGATTTTGAACGAAATTTCTCAAAATGTCCATCTTCTTTACCAGCAAAGGTTTTCTTGCTCCTAAAAAAGGGGGTTTGTGTTTAATCACCCTCAATACTGACAGAATTTTAGTCAAAATGTACGCCGAAATAAGAGCGTGTTTTTGTTAATTTTAAGCATTATTTTAATCTATATTGCGTGGGAAAAATTTAAGTGTAACTACAATGCCTAGCTTTAATTTTTGCGAGCACTTTTCAAGTAAACAAACAGTTATTTATAGATATGAATAATTGTATTTTAAGACGAAATATATTCCATAATAAACATTCAGATTTCAGGTAAATAAAAGAATTGTGTTAAATACACTGCTGGATAATTAAATATATAACAACTTCTTTTACTACAACAAAACTTCACAAATTTTTACATATGCATAATATTACAAATTTAGTATTATAAAAAAAAGTTCACACCTCTGGATAATCCTGAAGCAGAAGAACTTTCCGTACTCCCTTGTGAACTACTCTGATTCCCTAAACGGATCTTATTGGTAGCACCTTTAGACAGAGTCTAGAAAAAGAAAACAACTTTAAAAACTATATCTAAAACACGCTTGAAAAACATCATAAAATACTCAAATTAGTTTAACAAAACACTTTTTATGAGGAGGTAGGAACTTAAATACACTAATGTCCATAAATTAAGGATAATTTGGAGTCACATGGAAATCAAACTCTAAAATAAATATATCACCTGTAAAATCACTACACACATTTTCTAGAATCATATGCAAATTTCAGGAAGTAACCAGATGACACCGATGGTACGTCACAATGACGAGAGTGTAAGAGAGTGATATATAAGGAATACAGGCAAAGAAGTAAAATTGTTCGCAGGCGCTTTATAAGCATTTCACTGGAATAACCGAATAGTTATCACACAAAGGAAGCATTTGGATGATTTTTTACGTGGTAGAATTATCAGGGGAATGATGGCGTACCCAACTGGAAGTATCAGATGAACTTGGAATTGCCCAGTGTCATCTCCAGGCTTTGGCAACGATTCCAAGATGATGGCAATGTGAGTAGACGTTACAGCACAGGTCGCCCCAGAGTTACAACGCCGAATGAGGACCGGTATTTGGCAGTTACTGCCAAAAGAAACAGGGGGAGCACAGCCTCAGACCTGTCTCGTCAGCTCTCTTCAGCCACTGGTATGACAATTTCAAGGCAGACCGTGCACAGATGCTTAGGGCAGATTGGTCTATATGCTCGTAGACCCGTCAGATGCGTTTCACTTACTACAACTCACTGTCGCCTGCGGTTAGCTTGGAGTAGAGAGCATGCATTGTGGACACCGCAACAGTGGGCTTGTGTGATGCTTTCCGACGAGTCCAGGTTTAGCTTGCAGTCTGGTTCTCGCCAGACTTTCATATGGAGAGCTCCAGATACCCGTTACCACCAAGAAAACATCATTGAACGACACCATTATGGTGGTGCAGGAGTGCTCTTTTGGGGTAGAGTTATTCTGGGTTCCAGAACTGACCTCCATGTTCAAATTGGAACCATGACAAGCCAAATCTATTGGATCATCATTCTGGAACAACATGTACGTTTGTTTCGGGGCGCCATGGGCTCACAATTTGTGTTTATGGATGACAAGGCCCGTCCTCACCGTGCAAACATTGTAAGCGAATACCTTCAATCGGAGATATCACCCGTATGGACTGGCCAGCATTCTCACCGGACTTGAATCCAGTAGAGCACGTGTGGGACATGCTTAGCTAACAAATTGCAGCCCGTCAACATCCTCCTACATGTGTACCGGAACTTCGGAGAGCATTGCTTTTTGAGTGCTGTAATATCCCCCAAGATCAGATCGATAATTTGATACTCAGCATGCCTAGGCGTTGTACGGACTGTATTGCATCATCTGGGAGACATACAATGTATTAACAATCGTACCAACCATGTAATATTGTTTTTTTGAAATAGGTTTTTTTTTTTTTTGTAATTTGCTCCAGAGAGGAAAAATCGTTAATTTTTTTAATAATATCAAACATATAGCATCTTTTTTTGCTCTTTACCTTTTGTTTAATAAATAAGCTTTACAAATAAGTCAAATTTGTTTTGCTTCTAACTCCTCCTTTGCCTGATTTTGCATTATCCTTAATTTATGTATATGAGTGTATTTCAATAGATAACACCCCTATACTCTTACAAGTATTACATCTCTTGAAATTTTACTTGCAGTTTACCCTGTTAGCTTTGAATACCGTTTGTTTATTGCAAGATGGAGATGAGTTTCCAGCAAGCAGAAACAAAATTTTATGACTGAGTATTACTTCGCATCGCTTTCTTGGGAAAAGTTGTTGACGCATTTAAAGAAATCTTTTCAAATGTTCGAGAACCTAACAAGACAATGACTTTCAACTTGGTAACCTAACTTCGAGAAAGTAGACGAGTTCATTATAGTAAACGACGTGGTTGTCCGTCTTTTCAGAGTTCTGGCAATGTAAATGAAGTCAGGGATAAAGTATTGGCATCATCAACAAGCATTATAATCACATTTATGAGTTGCGAAATAATGTTCAATCATAAAAATTCGTTCTGCTTAGAGTAAATTGATGTATGTCTTACACCAAACAAATAGTTTAAGCTGAATTGAAAGTTCATGTGACCTGCTACTTGTACCTGTATAGGGGGGGGCCAACCATTGAAACAATTTGCTATTAATATTCATTTTGGGACTTCCATAATTTTTAGAAGTTTGACGGGCGTGACTTCCCGATCATCTGGTATTAGCTAAGGAACAGATAAATGTTTTCAATAGTTAACTTTCACGAATAACTACGTAGGTTTTAAATCACTGTTTTAAAATGTATGTTATAAAGAGACTGTGTTCACAGCAGGTTATAAATTTTTAGCAGATATATATATCTTAAGATCTACTATTCGTAAGATATCATCTATTTAAAGCAAGTAAATAAAAGCGATGTTAAGTCGTTTGGTATGAAATACAGTTGTGATCAATTAATGAAAAAATCTTAATCATTTTCTTTGATTACGGCCCCATACACAATGGTATATTAGCCAAAGGGAGGGATGGCTCGTAGAGGACATTTAAGGGAAACTGGTCCGTGTCCACGTTACATATACGAATTATCATGCCTGAGACGCATATAAAATTTATCACTCAGCATTGTGAGATTTTCGTGAATCTCCTGCTCACAACTAAAACCTATGATTGATCAGTTATTTTTTTTTGTCCATTTACTGTAAGTACTTGCTATCCCCCACATAATAACTACTGTTTATGTATCAAATTGTACCCTTTAAATGTTCAATAATTGTCTTGGATTGTAATAAGTCAGAATACCTCTCTAAATTCTGGGTTTCCTAAGATTTCTTTCTTGCTGTGTGCAGAGCCTAATTTCTAACATTAGAAGTACCGAAGTCGTATGGAATATTTTCAGGATGAAGGAGAAAAATTAATAATTAAATAACTGAATTTAAATTTAAAAAAATATAAAGAAATAAATAAAAATTTAGTAATCTTTTTAACCCCTTCCCGTGCCATTTACCTCAAGGAAACTTGGGCCCAAGTGTTAATGGGTCAGCGTGTGGTAAACAAGCCAGACTGATGCTTGAGAACAGTCACAGTACCAGCCGAAACGTAAATGCCTGTGTTATAGTCAGTTTTGCGCGATACTGCTGGCGTGAAAGTAAACTTTAATCCTTCTTCCTTTTGTAGATATTATAAATATATTATATTCTGTAGTAAATAACAGTTTCAAAACTATATTTCATGAATAAACAACACTTCAAGTAAGTAAATTTTAATCCTTAGTGGAAGCAAACTTTAATGAACTGCTTTAACTTAAATCTTTTGTATTTTGCATTTCATAGGGGTTTATTAAATTTTACTAACTAAACTACTTTGTAACAGCAATTATTAGAACCGCGACTAACTCTTGTGGTGTACTGATAGGAACTAATGGTCGATTACGACCGTGGAATTACAATGTTAATGTTCACGAGACCGGTTCGTGATGTTTATGTTTGTTCCAGCTTTCTTTTCACGATCCTGGCTCGTGATGTTTATGTTTGGGACAAAATCTTCATCATGACACAGAGTCCTAAAGCAGGGAAGGGGTTAATTAATTATAAATAATTAAATAAAATATAAAATATCAGAGCTCGTCTTATTTGGAGCTGTGACTGGAATTATTATTTCACTCAGAAACTAGGATATATCTCAGCTGGCCTGAACTTGAGCCTTGAGTATCAACAATAGTAAGTGTGTATAGTTCAGGCCGTAATTACAATAGTAAGTACAGTTCAGGCCAGCTGAGCTATATCTTAGTTTCAAGAAGTTATAGATAAAAAATTCATTCTTTTCTCAACTCATAAATAAAAAAAAGGGAAACAATTAAATAATCACTAAGGAGAATATCAAAATAATAGAAATACTAGTATGAGCATATGGAAGAATATTTTAATGAAGAATGTAGCTTCGAATACAAAGAGTCCAACACTTTGATCGCAATGCGCTATCTATGTAATTCTAGCTGTTAAGCAAAAATTATTCCTGAATCTGATCCGATAACAAAGTGAAAATATATGTAAGGCTCCTCTGTACAAGTGACAATTGTCGTCCCTTGTGTTTGGTTACATCGTTCAATATGCAGGATTGCAGGACTGTCTGCAGTAGGAGCTCAGTAACATTGCCTACAATCACTTTCAGTATTTTAAGGAAAGAAAACTTATCTGCTCTTTTAAGGCATACTTATTATAAAAATAAAATTGCTGTTCTGATGCTGAGGTTCACTTACGTAAACCCTTTTATTTAAGGCTGCGGTGGTGCTCCAACTAAAATTGAAATTTATCTGAAACTCTTAGAAGTGCCAGAGCCGGGCTTCAGTGGGCGCTTTGTTGTAATTTAAACTCTAGTTTTCTGTTAGACTTACATTGTTATTGCCAGCAGTTTCTGTGTTGAAACTTTATAAAATGATATAAATACTTACAATAGTAAGTATTTTGATTTCTAATTTTATGCATGATCTATTTAATTAAACTGTTCTAGATCAAGTTGCTTGCTGATAAATTCAAAATTTTATTTCGAATTTAGATAGAATTTTATTGAAAAAAAAATTTCAATAAATCTAGGCTCATTATATTTTAAATGCATTTTGTCTAATATTTTAATTGGCAATTTAACTATAAGATCGACTATAAAGAAAAGAGATTTTTGCAATGCTGTTACCTACAAGAGAGTAGATCAGTGTCAGACAACATTTATCTCTCACAGTAGCACGCTAAGGTAAAATTCCTTTTCTTTTCTAACTTTCTTGTTCAAAGTTATAGTGCTAGTGAAGTTGAATATTTCAAACATGTAACATTACTAAATCAAAGTGCCCAAGAGGTTATCGATAAGAAATTTCCCAAAACGGTTTATGGAAGCACGATAACATCCCAGTAGTCAGGGAAAACTGAAAAGTTTATGCTCGAAAATTTACTTGGGATGCAGGAAATGAAACGTTAAAGGATTAAAAATGAGGATACTTCAGGTGAACATTCCGAAATCAAACGTTCAGGAAATTCTCACGTAATTTGTTTGCATTTATTAATTAATGAGCATAAATAAGATAGAAAATGCATTCGGAAGCGAAAAATTGCAAATATTTCACTATTTGACAAAGAATCAAATTTCAGTGTAAAAGAATGGTCACAAAATGACCGAAATGTAGAAAAATATTCATATAGAATACCTTGACTATGATCTTCGAATGTGTTTCGAGATCGACTTTTGTTTTGAATAGAAACTCAAATTAAATATAAAACATTGGTTTCGGTCAAGATTTCATTTAAAATTCAAAAACAATTTCTGTTTATTAGTGAAAATATTACTTAAATTCTCTAGCAAAAGTGAAACATGACTTCCCTCAGACAATGGCATCATATGGAATAAAAGTTAAACACATCATATGGAATAATGTTAAACTCATTAAAGAATACTATATTAAATTAAATAATAAAATCGATTCAAAATAATGATGTGTAACTAAAAAAATTAAATAATTAAAAATAATAACGTACTATATAATTAAAATTAATCAGATATTAAATAATTAAAAATAATAAATGATTAACTAATTAAATATAGTAAATTAAAATTGATGTCATTCGAAACACACATTTCAAGAGGTCGTTGCCACAAAATTAAAAACTTTGAAAAAATACTGTCGTTGCCAGAAAAAATAAAACTATCGTGTACGACGTCATTCAACCGGGCTACATCACTTCCTGGAGGCAAAGTCACATCCCATTTGTGTTCCAAGATGTTCTCCCATGTTCCAAGAGAGCATCGCCTTAGGATACGCCCACCTTATAGCCTCGGGTGCCATGACGTAAACTGCGGCTATTACTACAGATGTATATCGCAACTTAGATACATACATCCTAACTTCAGACTATTCGCTAGAACTTATATTTTACGTATTCATTTTCCTCAATTATTATTAACATACTGTTTCACTCTAATCTGTAGCCTTTTCAACTGCAGCAAATTTCGTATTTTGCTCTTACCTCCTGATTCACCAGATTGCAAAATTTGACATGAGAGGCATTTTGTTTAACTTAGTACCTAATGTTATGTTATGTAAAAGGTTCATGGAAGTTTATTACTTTATAAAGTATTTTCTCACTCCTTTCCACATGACTTCATGGTGTAATGGTGCCACATCCTGCGCATATTCGAGAGGCCCAGGTTCGAGTCCCGGGGAGGGCATTGCACGTTTTTCATGTCTCCTGCTTCAAAATAACCTAATGACTCTACAGTGGCGTCCGAACTAAAAGGTGGTGAATGACGATTCTTCACCACCAGAATTTGGCTACTGGGTCCCCTAATCCCCACTCACCCTTTAAAGAGGGGAAGCGCCCCTACCCGTCAAGGGAGTATATAAGGTACCAGAAGCGGGTGCAGCCTGACGCGCCTAACCAAAGAAGTTGGTCTTATGGTCATGACAGACTACACAAGAGTATAATTTTCTCGCTCCTTCCAGCATGCCTTCGTGGTGTAACTGGTAGCACACTCAGCGCGTATTCCAGAGGTTTCGGTTCGAGTTCCGGCGAGGGCATTGTACATTTTTCATGCTCTCCTGCTTCGAAATAACCTAATGACTCTACAACTTGTTTAAACATTTACTTAATTACAAATTTCCCACTGAAGCATGCTGGACAGTTCCCGCGCAGTTCTAAATTTACTAAACTGAACAGTTAGTGCTGTATATAGACTGTATTGTGTTAGTGAAATCCTTTTTTAAATTTTTATTGCATTTCCATAAATTGTATTAGTATTCTTCTGCATTTCTTGAACTTGAACACACTTAGTCACTTTTACGTTGTAAACAATTACCAGTAGCTATAGACAGTTTAGTAACTATAATATTTCAACATGGATAACATAGTAAATTATCTTTCATATATATTCTTATATTATTAACTGCAACGTGTTATCTGTACTGCATTCACTCAACAGTGTTAACAGCAGTGTATCCTTCAGCTTAATTTAATCTGTGCAGTTTTGTGCTGGAAATGGCAATGCATTAATATATAATGTTCTAGCTAAATTTGTAGTCCTTGCAAACTAGAATACTCATGAATTGTGTAGCGAAGTATCGCAAAGTTCTTTAATATAAATGAAAGTCCGAGATTTAAATTTACCCTTTATTCAACTCAATAATGATTCACAGATGGTCACTTTCAGGATTACAGAAAGCCTCCACTTGCGCTTAAGATAGAAAATAAGAAACTACTCTAATACTAACTAAGCTAAAACCAGCCGAAGCTGCACAGAAATAACTAACAGAGTTGGTCCTTATTTAAAGCTCGTCGGTGAATACTAGCAGGCACGTAACTATACAGCCCAACGTAGTCAGATTAGGCTTAAAGCAACAATGTGGCCAGAAGGCAGAACACACTCTGCTAAGAACTTATAAGCTCCTCTACTGAAGTGCAGCTTATTCACAAGTAACTATTAGAAAATTAAAATAAACACCTACAAACTCTTCTTGCAAATATTGTTACTGAGGTTTCTTAAAATTACTCATTATATTGTGCATTTATTGCACTAGTATATTAGTATACTACAACGTTAATTTTATTAGTTTATTAAATATTAATTGTATTGGTATTATTTTAATAGAGTATAATAATTTTTTTTAATTGACATGTTCAGGACTTATAACATATTTAGTTACAGAGTTACTCTTGTATGGCTTTTATTCATGTTAGCGTTATAGTATTTTATTGTAACTTCAATCTGTGTACTCTCATACTGCATGAATTTAACGCATTAATATTGCAAACTGAATCAGACTGTAGCGTGCATTGCAAACTGTATCACTTTTGTATTTAATATCTTGTTAATTTTATTAGCTATTATTAATTATTATTAATTGCATTGCATTGTCACATTTGTCAGCAGCTAAGTTCTTCTAAAGTTTTGTATAACTATGTACTTATAACGTTATCTGTATAATAATGTACATACGTATATATAATGAATAACTATGTATAATGTATATTTATATAACTATGCACAATGTATATTTGTATAAGTATGTAATATCTTCAATTGCTATGCATTGTTTAACGGCCATGCAAAATATTTTAAATTTAGACATAGAAATCCGGTCTGAACTTCTAGTCAACTCCTAATAGGAGTTAGGCAGCTAGTACATATAGTCCTCGGAGATACTAGAACTCCTTTTTAGTTCATAACCGTGGTAAGCAGCTATTCCCATTGCACACTACTGCTACTCCCCTTTCTCTTTTAGGGAATAATAATTCCTGCTAAAATTCTAAAATTACAGGGAAATTTTTGTGTCTCAAATGTTTTTATTATCAGCATTTGAAAACTGTTTTCATGGTTCATTAATTGACTACACCACGTAAAGAATCAAAGTATTATCATACATGTATCATTCACTGTGATTTTAATGGACAGCCAATATTGTTCTATTCTTTAAAGCCATTAGATAACTAATATTCAACAGCCTTTGTTAACAGCAGAGGGCCTTTAGTAGTTAGAATTTTATGGATAGCAGTAATGCAGCTGTTATATGGCTGTCGTTTTCATCCGTTTCTTTCGCTTATTTAGAACAAAGCTGCTCACTCTCTTGAAAAAAAATTTATTACTCACATTTTCTTCTATACTCTGCCTGCTAGATAACTAACCTTCGCCGCCAGCAGATTATGTGGTTTAAGTAATGGAAACCATAATGGAATATTTAATGCCTTTCATTAAGAATAGATATGGTGCAGATGAAAAGAATCTTATTTCCGCTTGTATGGTACCGCTTCTACATTGGCAGTTATGTAAAATTTTACGAGAATTCAATTCTAGTCCTCATTTGAATATTTTCGTAGAATTTTAAAGATTTAATTTGCACTTTAGTAGACTATTTTAACATCAGATAATTCGTAGTATTTTGGAGGAATGTTGTTAAGATTATTTAAATTATAAACATTCACGTGATAAAGAAAGCTTAACACTATTTTTATATAAAATAACTTTTACAGAAAGCTAATTAAAACTAAGTTCTCTCTACCCATTATACGTTTACAGTAATTAGTACATAAATCAAAGAAATTATTCTTGAAGAAATTAAACAGAAATGCTCTTGATTTTCTGCAAATCTGAGCTAATTTATGTAGGGTGATAAAAAGGCCTGGAGTCTCTTTTAATGCCTTCTACTACTTTAGTTTTTAATATTTTCTTAACACATTGATTGAAAGGAAATGTATCAATCATCATTTGTAGTAATTTGCTTTGAAATCGTAATCATTCCTTTTAAAAATTACGTTTCTGAAGAAATTATGTAATTGAAATTGATTTTTTCCGCTCATGCAAAATATAAAAAGGTAGGAACGACATGACTTTTTTCCCCATCCTGCAAGATGGAAGGGATAGGAAAATAGGTTGCCATGTATTAAAAAGTTTATTAAGTGAAATATTCTTGGTGCAAACTGAAAAAAATGTACCAAGTTAAATTTTTTAATTTCTCTGTAAATTTCACACCCAAAAATACAAATTTTACAAAATTTAATATTTAGGCATAATTTGACTCGTAGAATCGAAATATGGAAAAAATTGGTATGTTATTTCAGAAAAAGTCCGATTTTGTATCAAAATACCTATATTAGAACAAAGCTATATATAAATCTAATATATATCCTAAGTCGGGCTTTCGAGACATGGAAGATGCAATTTGGATTTTGACAATCGGCCCAGTAGAACGGGATATATAGAACTGTCCCCCCCTCTTTTTTCTTTTGCACCGTGTACATTCATCTCAGAATTATGCGAGAAGTATGGCATTGAAAAGTCAACTTTATATGACATAACAGAATATGAATTTTTTGTGGATTCCGACATCCCACTCGCAATGAATACCAGAAAAATTATTATTCACTATGCTAAAAATGACGATCATGACCAAGTGATGATTAAATGGTCAAAGACGCAGTGAAGGCGTGCCATTGATGGGTCCAATGCTAATGGCTCAAGCCAAACTATTTTATGAAGAAATGAACTTAAAAACTGAGTGCACATATTTCACAGATTGGTTAATGAAATTTTAAAATTGCTGTTTTATAATGCTATTAAAAATTTCAGGTGAAAGAGCTTCAGCTGATAATGATGCTGCTGAACTATTTTCAGATGGATTCATCGAACTCATTAATAGTGAAATGTTATCTCCATGAAAAATTTACAATGCTGATGAAAGCAGTATGCACTGCAAAATACCTTTGCAAACTCTACAGAAAATGCTCCAACTGGTGTCAAAGATTCCAAGGATAGACTAATAATTTTAGCATGCGTAAATTCCGCAGGAACGCACAGGTGCAAACATTCCATAATCTGGAAAAAATACGCGACCTCGAGCATTTAAAGGGGTAAAGATTTTCCTATTATTTATCATGCACATAAAACAGCATGGATGATACAAGCCTTAACGTATGATTGAATGATTGAAACTATTTGGCTCAGCCAAATTTGAATTTGTTTGGTATACCTGATGATGCAAAAATTGTCCTGATTGTAGATAACCATTGAGCTCATATTTCACCTAAAGTTTTAATGAAAGATAATGTAGCCACATTATTCTTTCCTCCAAATTGTATGTCCATCATTCAGCCTATGGATAACGGAATAGTGCACGTACTGAAATGAAATATAAAGCAGCATTTTTAAAATCCATGTTAAATTTCTTGAATTAAAATTTGTTGTTTGTTTGAATTGTTGTTGAAAATTTGAATTGTTAAATTTCAAGACTATTGAAGAATTTTTTAAATATTTTAGCATAAAATCTGCAGCGTGGAGCATCGCAAGATCATGGGAGGATGTGCCACCAGATACTTTAAAAAATGATCGGCATGATTTATGGCCAGCTATGGTGAAGATGATAGCCACGATTTGAAGGTTTTCAGATATTGCAAACCACAGGCAAAATTTTCGAATTAATGGAGTTTGTAACCAAATGTGGAGAAGCAGTAATAAATGATGATGACAAAGAGAAGTTTCTCATTGCGATGACAATGCTCCAATCATCAATGAACAGACGGCGAAATCTGCAATATGGCACCAGATCCAGAAAACAACCGCTACTGATAGAAGAAATTGACAGAGGTTATTGAAAATGAAGAAATTTTGATTGACAAATTAGGTGGAATTGTCGACACAACAAACTACAGGACTTCAATAGTGGAACTTTGTAACTGAACAAAAAATTATGTCTGACTAGAGAACTGAAGAGAAAGTATTAGCACAAAACCAAAACAACTTAAACAATTTACATTCAAAGAAATGTTTAATTAAGTAAATAAATATATATTAAGCTTTTTTTTTGTAAATTTTGGATCCCTTAGATCATAAATGCTTCATTATTTCATAAATCATGATTTCATATTCTTAACATGCCGTCTTACTAGATTTAAACTGATGATCTAAAATCCGGAAAAATCCCAAATCCAGAATCGTCGAATCCCGACGACTTTGGATCTCGGACTTTGTATTGTACAATGTATAATGTTGCACTTGCATATTCATTATATTTTTGAACACGAATAATTCTTCACACACTTTTTTCTTGATGGCCACAACACTAGGAATGCATTACGCTCACAATTTTATATATGTAGAGATTACATTGTTACCATGAAGAACTGCTACATGATTAATTAAATGCTTATGATGCAGCAGCAGGGGGGAAGAGTGATGTGTATTACACAGCTGGAGTATTTACAGCTTGGAAAGTCTAAATTTTAAATGATGATTAGGGAAGAATTTTCGCATTGCAATTTACTACATGGAAAGAATGACATCAGTGACATAGTACTCAGCCTTTGAAAGGGGTTATTTAAAATTAAGAATTTAAATGGTTACTGCAAATTAAATTATTTATTATGTTTGTTAATAATTTTCCTTCATATTTTTATATTTTACTCACACACACACACACACACAGATGGTCATCAATATACATTCAACTGAATTTACGATATTTTAGTAAAAGCACATTTTACCAATAATTTTTGCTGAAAAAATTTAAATGAAGTGTCAAACTGAGGGATTTGAATTTGGCACCTTTTATTCAATTTTTCTCAGAAATGTTATCCAAAATTGCCATTCAGTGAGAATATATGCACCAGGTTTCATGCCAAATCTTTCCTTTCATGTTTATATACAGGGTAAAAAAAAACCCCTCCAAAAATTCATTAAAACTAAAAAAAAATCATAAAAAAGGAAGAAATTACATTAAAGAAGTGTAGTTTACAAGAAAGGCCTCACAAGGAAGTTGGATTTTTTTAGCAGCAAAAAAATTTTTTAGTTTCAAATGTTAACGGTAGAGGACACTGACAACCCGAAGCACAATGGAAAGGAAAACAGTATGCTCCATTCATTTATTCTTTCAATAACAATTGTTTAACATAACCTCCAGAACATTGTATGACACAACTAAGGCGATTCACAATGCCTGTTACAGCTGAATGCAACATGTGAGTGCAAAAACCTTACAACAGAATATTTGAGTTTGGCTAATATTGAAGGGGGTGAACAGTATGCTCCATTTATTTATTCCTTCAATAACAATTGTTCAACATGACCTCCAGAACATTATATGACATAACTAAGGCAATTCACAATGCCTGTTACAGCTGAATGCAACATGTCAGAATGAACTGCAAAAACCTTATGACAGAATATTTCAGTTCGGCCAATGTTAAAGGGATGAACAGTATACAAGTGATTTCAAATAGCTCCACAACCAGAAGTCAACCAGAGTGAGGTCGGCTGATCGTGGTGCTACCTCAACTGATCACTCTGTCTTCCCCAAAGGTACTCAATAGGAATTGTTTTACTGGATTGGCATAGTGTGGTATTGTACCATCTTGCATAAAGCTTATTACAGATAACACACCTCTCTGATTTAATGCAGGCATGACTTGCTCGTGCAAAAGAGTGAGAGACCACTCAGCGGTTACTGTGCACGTTTTCAAGCCAGATATGGATCATGGTTTTTCAAAGATGAATGACCCGACAATGAAAGATCAGGTGAATCCACACCATACTATCAACTTGTCAATCTGAAAGATTTCTTCAAAAAATGAGGGTCTTTAGAAGCTAAACATGGCTATAATTTATGGCCTGGTGTGTGTTGTACTGGCATCTAGTATAAATAAAGGTTAAAAGTAACCTATAGCAACCTATCAAGGCTTTTCAATTCAATTTTTCTGTGTATAAGAGGGAATTTTTTGGGTGTGCCGAAAATGGGCACACCGTGCTGGAAAGGGTTAATCTATAAAATGACGCCCAAGAGAAAACTCACATTGCCTAGAAATCAACAAGCTAAAAAAAAAAGAAGAAAAAATTATGATTTATTTGAAAATGAAATATTAAGTAATACAATGGTGGAGAAAAGTTAAATGTGACTGGACATGATTTGAAGCTAGCTTAAACCACAATGTCACTGACTTTGAAAGATAAAGAATTCGCAGTACTACAAAAGGATCTGCTTCTAAGCAACTAACAGTTAGTACTAAATGATAAACTAAATAATTCATGATATACAAACCTGCGTGGAGAAAGATGATGCATTTGTGACACTCAGCATATTAGTATTTGCAATGACAGTCTCGAGGTCGGGTGGAGGAGATGCATCATCATGAACAGCATGGCTTCGGACTAACAGCTTAACTCGACTTGATGCCTAAAAATTAAAACATTTTTGGGTATAATTAAGTGAAACAAACGGCAAAATACTTTCTCAAATAAAGATTAGTTTAAGGGGGAACAAGAAAAAAGAAGACATCATCAATTAATAATTTGATAATCTGCCACAGTTACAGCCTTAATAATATTAATCTGCTACACAAACAGTAGAAAAAGTAAATGTGGAAGATAGAAAATTCCTCCACTTATTATCATCATTAAAGTACGAATGTATGTGTCTAAAATAAAGATGGTAATCTTTAATAATTTAAATTATGCATTTAAGTATAACTTTTGTAATAAGAACACTGAAAATATATTCAAACTGAGTGCTCATTCTTTAATTACAAAGAAAAACATTGCCCAGTTTTAAGTCATACTTCTTATCTGAAATAAATTTCACTTTCATTACTGCTAGAGAGATGTTCGAGTTATATGCATATACTTTCCTTTCCTTATTATAAAACTTACTTTGATAAAAATATTACTTGTATAGTTTTCAGTACTAGGTCAACACGAGCAGTTAAATTGATTGTTCTTGTGATTCCATATAACTGTAAAACTGATTTTCAATACCTACTTAGAAATTTTATAGTCTGCATAATTAGAATGATTTTAAGAAAAGCTATGAAATATCGCCATCAAAACTGCAGTATAAGGCACAAAGTAATTAATAGATATAAGTAATCAGCTTCATGATGTACACAACTCTGGTGCTAAAATTAACACATCCACCACATTAGCTGAATATGTTGGCTTCAATTCTCTTGCTCTGTAAACTGTAAGAAAACTAAAGTTCATTCTGTTATTCTGAAACTGTATGATTTATACCTTACCAAAAATTTTACTAGCAGACAGATAAAGAATGTAGATGAATTAAGAAGATGGATGTTGTGAAGTTTAACTCCACACGACAGAATTTTTATAAAGTTATGCATTACTGTTTGTCAAAGAATACCATTCCCCAGTTAAATAATTATGAAAAAACAAAATTTTCAAATTGTCTATTCTGCCTAGAAAAAACTTAATTTGCCAAAATTAAGAATACTGTTTCAAGCCCAAAGTGTTCAGAAAAATTATACTAATTTCTATAATTTTACTTCTAACAAATCAAAATAATCCTACCATTTTGACATTAACACTTTTCTTCTTTTCACTGCATTTTTTCCATTTTCAGCATACGCATAATTCTCATGAATTTCACAAATTTTGTTTAACCCTTTAAAGGGCACCAGTACATAAAATATACAGGATGTTTGCCAAATTTTTAACCTTCTAAAAAGTGCTAATTTTTCTACACCCAAAGCTGTAATCATAAGTTTCTCATAATTCCTTTTGATTCTAAATGGCAGCACTACCCTATGAATGCTCAATATTTTGCAGTTATGAAATTAATATACCTCGCTCCAAGGTATCAAGTTTGAAGATTCATAAATTCTATAGGAGGGGAAGAAAAAATTCAAAATCTGCAAATATATGACAAAAACTTGCTGAATCTTTTAAAATTAAAAGAAGATTATTTATATGATTAAAGACTGATGTATAATACTGAGGGTAACACGCCAATAGATGGCAGTACCAGGCTTCTTTTTCTCTACTCTGTGAGATGACAGAATTTCTTTATATTATAAAAGTTTGATTAATTTACAAGTTGCTTAGGATTTAATCTTATGTTCATGGGGGATGGGGAGTTCACTGAGAGTTTTCAATTTTTTATTTTTTGGCTGAGTTACACTTACTTGTAACATTATACTAGTTCAGTTGCAGCATGATACAGTTTACACATGCAGTGTTATATTTGCTAATTTTTTTCATAAAATAATAATATTGAATTTAAATCAATTTCAAAAGCTTTTTACCCATATTTTACATACATATGTTCAGCTCGATTGCATCATCAAAGTGCATAAAAACATAAATTTTATTTTTAAAATTTTAAATTTGGTGAAATTTTAAAAGTTTTGACTTCAGACTTACATAACTATATTCAAACACTCATCTTTATACACACACATCAAAATTATGCAAAATTAGATTAAAAAACAAAAATTAACAATTGGCAGCTAACTGGAAAAAAAAAGTCTTAGAAGGGCACTAGTATAAAACATATACCGGTTCTCAAAATTCACAATTTCACATTAGATTTTTTTTTAAGTCTCAATTTTGTGTTCTTAGGGTCCAGAAGTTACAATTCATGCAAAATTTTACGACAATTTAAATTATTTTATGTACCGCCTCTCAAAGGGTTAATAATTTTCTTTTAAACCTAAATCCCATATGCGGTTGTCATATTTCCAATGTACAACTGTTATACTTCTTTTTCATTAAAAATATATAATTAAATCTGAAAATAAAGCAGCTTTTACTTTTGTTTCACTTCACAGTTGAATCTTACCACAACAAATGAACATTTTGGTCCTGTCTAATTTTTTATATATTTAATGTTATTTTATAATGCTATTGCAAAACCTTCAAATGTATGAAAAGTCAGATATGTTAAACCATATGGATATCTTTGACTAATATCTTTTGTGAATTTCATATTTTTTCCAGAATTTCTGTACTTAAATGAAAAAATTGCTAATACTTTAATATCCATGTTTAAAATGTTAGGATCTGCATGCCATCTGTAAGAAAAATACCTTTATATTACATTTCTTTCATCTTCAAATTTTTCTCTAGGCTTTAAATAAAAGCTCTGCAAAACAGGGGTGATTCTAGGAGAGCAAGGACACAACAAGCATGTCTTCGGATACCATATAATGCTACTGATCACTGAACAAACAAACATGGATAGGTTCTGTGATTCCATTCAAATTTTTCACCCAGTTATCAGACAGAGATCTATTCAAGGCTAATGCTATAGATGGAAATTTTGAAATTTTCACTATTCGGGTTAAAAGCTTGGGGCTATACTGTTATCTTGTTTAGGGAATGAAATTTTGATCCTTATCACTTTTTATTTTGTTTCAGTACAAATGCTCTCCAAGTTGCATCCTTTATATCTTTTGTCAAATAGGATATTCCTTAAAAAGGTTACTCAGTCTTTGCTTTGTATCTACAGACAAAATTTCCATGCAATTCGCATCATACCAGCAGAAAAATTAGATTTAGTTTTGCTCTCGGATGTTAAGTAAAAGTCAGAAGTAAATTTTGGCAGTATTTTTTATTGTTCATATTTAGTGTTTTGATATTGTTACGAATAAAATAATTATTCACAATTATAAATGGGTAATCAAAACAATAATATTTATGTTAAGTAATTTATCATACAAAAGCATTAAAGTATAACGAACTTAAAAAAAAAAATAACAAACATAATAACTGCAATTATATCTCAATATGATTTTCCTTTAAATTAAGATTTATTATCCGCTTCATTTGGTAGATGTGAGAATGTTAAATCAATTACGACTATTATTATTATTTGGAATTCAACATTTAAGTTTTACATATTTTTGCGATATAATCCATCATTTTTACATTATCGGATATAATAAAGCGCCAGTTATAATGAAATCAAACTACTGGTCCTTTGAAGTTTGTTGTAGTGAGGTTCAACTGTATATTCTTTAAATTTATCATCAAAATGTTATCAAGATTGAACGAAGACTGATATTTTACATAAAGCAAACTGAATCCAGGAAAATGGGAAAAAATAAAGGAGGGCTTACTTTTCTTCTCTCAGGCTTTGAGTCTGACAACCTATCAATAGAATCAGGAGAAAGTTCTGGATTACTTGTTTTTCCTCCCTGACTGCTCTCTTCATACAAATCAAAAGCATACAAGCTGTCTTTGCCTTTTGCATCTTGATATTCCTCTCCTTGGTTATTACCTCTATCTTCTATTTGTATGGTGACAGGAGACAGCATAAAACCTTCCTCTTCTACTTCAAACTCTTCCTGCTTCTCTAATCGAGAGGGTCTAGATGTATAGTTAGATTCCATATCACAGATATTTCTTTGGCGTTTCAAACTACTGCACACAGTGCTTAAAAAAAATTTAAAAAAAAAAAAAAAAAAAAATTACTGCATTTCAACATTGGCCCTTTTTAAAGTTTCCTCACTTATGAAACTGAACTGAAGCTGGATCTGTGAAAAAGTTATATAAACTAATGTTTACTGTACCATCCAAAATAAGCAAACAAAATAAAAAATTGGTAAGTTTAAATAAATAGTTATATACATACAAATTAAAAAACACATATCATATCTACGGTAAATTATCCATATTACTAATATTCACCACTATATGAATTGAAAAGACAGCTGAATTTTGATAATTCATACTTAGTTTAGCTCCTGGCAAAAAGGCTGGCTGTATGGAGTTTTCCCCATATACACATAAAAATCAGCAATTACTCCTTGAAGAGCTCCCCACTAAGACATCCCTCTTATGTTATGCAATCCAGCTTTGCCACAAGCAATTAAACAACCATATCATTATCATAATATTTTTTATTGTTCATACTGACAATTGAAAATTACACTTCACAATTCAATGCTATATGTCAAAACTACATAAAAATAAACATTTAAATACACCCAGGAAAAGCTATTTCAGCTTTGCAAAGAAGTTTCTTAATGGATACAGGGCAGAACTTTACAAATAAACTGTAGTTTAAAAAAAATATATGGAACTAAACAAAAATCACCTATAATTGTGAAATTAGCATCCAAAATAACATTTCAGAATCTATGTAAATGATCAGGATTTTGAAATAAAAACTTTTCACTAAGGAATGGTGGCAACAATATAACATTTTAGTAAATGCAAAACCTTCACCTCATAACATGGTGCTGTACATATTTGACGCACAGAGTCAATTAAGTTGGCTGCATCCTTTTGCAAATGAATCTACCATACATTTAGTAAGTGGTCAATTAATTCAATGGTTTCTGAAGAAGAATCCAACTGCATTTCCAGCATGTGTGTCTTGCACATATTAACACTTTGAAGATACTTCCGAGTGAGTTGTGCAGTATGGGGTCAACCAGTTCCAAGCAGATGGCTTGGCAGAATAAGCAGTATGATCAGCTTCAGAACATTGTCAATGTGTATGAGAACTGACAAACTACCTTGCAGCATAATAACAGAAGATCAGCTATCCTATGATGCCCATTTATTACTTAATAACAAATGTGTTATCAGATTACTAATTACTGCTTTTCCCACACATGTGCTTTTCAACATATGGAGCAATCACAGCAGTTGAGAGAGGAGTGCAATTCATTGCTAAATCAGTAAGTTGACAATTCCATACTATTTAGGATGATTGAGCTCAGCATCAATTCTACAGTTCCGTTTATGTGGAAGGGCATTAGTAGCATTTTTAATGAACATTAATATATAATTCTGGCTTTTCCCATTATACGCAAATGGCATTCCTTGGTAGAAGATATATGGAAGACAGCAAGTGCTTTTGAATGGATGATGCTAACAGCAGGGTCATGCTGTTCTACAGATTGTGCGATATATGCATTTGTGATATTCTGAACTTATGCATTAGTTTTAAGCACTTCTCTGACCTAACTATTGTTAATATCAAGGAACTTCCATATTGTTCCAACCAAAAAGGTAGTTCGCGCATCTTTTGGATCAACCTAATTCTATAGCTTTCTCATAAATCAAGAACAGTTTTAACTATTTTATATCAATAATTTTATTTACATACAAATTGATCCATTAAACTCAGCACTTACAAATTAATTCTCCGATACTTATGTACTTCTGACACCATCTTAGCACAACTTGGTGATTTTTTACAGATGAAAATGTGAAAGTTACTTATCATGTGCAAGTAGGTGGTTTTCGCACCTTCTTTTTTAGAGAGATTCTGAAATTATTGATATTTATATTAAGTCTGGTAAGCAATATCAACATAGGAAAAGAAAATATACTTTAGCAATATATATGAATATATGTTTTTTCACCCCCCCTTTATTCTGTTCCCGAGGTACACAGCGATCTGTTTTCACTTAAAAAAATCAGAGAATTTCAGAGACTCAGCTTTCTGCAGTCTTCGGCAACAGCGGCTATCTAGAAAACTCATTTCCTCATTGTTCCCTTCAGCGAAATTCTCTATTACTGCCGAAATTTTACCATAGTTTCTTCCATTGCTGGCGACTTCCACAAGCTCATATTTTAAAACAAAGTTTGAAGCAAAAAATATCACAATTTGTATATAAAAACAGTTGCAACTTGGAATATAACAAAACAGAACGCATACAAAAATGGTGACATTGCTTGACTGAAACGATTGTTATCAGCATGGTTGCTGGAAGAATAGTTATGTGATGGTTGCCACAGTCTGGCACTTCCTGAAAATTTGGCTACTTCAACTAAGATGGTTGTGAAAGTACATAAGTACCAAGTCCCCTTATAGTCACTAAACTACAAACTTCATTTTTTGGCACATTCACTACCAAAGCAGATATGGTGCATCTGCTTGATAGGCATCACATGCCTATTAAGATCCTATCTATACTTTTATGCTTTAAATTATTTTCTGTTATTTTATTATTTAAATATAATAATAACAGATCACTTTTAAGAGTAAATAAATTCACCTGAGTATGCTCATAGCTCAATATAGTAAAATATCATAATACGATGAAAATATTTATTTGATGTGATCTTCAAAATATGTCTTGAATAGACACGTTATTGCATTCTTAACTTTTAGTTATTGAATCCACAGCTTGAGAAATAAATGGTCTATTTGAGTACGCCAAATGTATTATTTAGCCCTTTCCTGTATTCCAAACACCTAAACACTGCATGCATTTGCTATGGCAATACTTGCAGATTTAGATAAGTTGACTGACTGTATGTATTCTTGTATTTGGCTAGCAAACTTAATTTGCCAACTACGAGTGTTCTCGTAGATGGCAGCAGCTAAAATTACTTTCTGCACTTCTTGAAGTAATAAATAAACTCACTAAATGTAAAGAAAATAAGGGAGCTAACTGGAACATTCTCATTTTGCATACAATCCTAGCTAAAAACCAGTTTATGCAGACTGATGCTTTAAGGCATAAACTGACTCATGACATTGTTTGGTACTTTCTGAGGTTAGCCTATATTTAAGGGTGCCCTTTGAATTACCGCCAAGTTGTTGTTTCATTTATAGTAACTCAAGTAGTTGAATGTTATGGAAATCCTATTATGATGCAATTGGTTGTGTGACTGTGAAGAATTTGAATGATGAGAAATGATTTGTAAGGACTTGTTTGTGTTTGGACGTCAGTTACGAAGAATGTTATGTATTGTGTGCTTTGCATCGTAAAATGGCTGCCGGTGGTAAGCTGGGTGTTCCGTGTTATAGAACAAAAGCGCGGAAGGTGTTTTTTTAAGAGGCTGAGGACAGAAGAAAAGAAACTTTGTTGGATGTAATTTAATGGAATTATAAGTGTCCTGTTTATATTAAGGACATGCATATGGCTGAACGTAAAGATCGTTCAGATGGCTTTGATGGGTGTGTCGTAAGAAAGGTTCAAATGGTCACCATATAAAGCATTCCATTAGAAAGGGAACATGGTTTGAGGAAAGCTTTTGGATGCTGTTAAAGAATTTTGTGTGCCACAGACTGAAGAAACGGAAATTTCTAAATAAGGTAAGTGGATATTTTCTTTGTGCAGTGTGTAGATGCGATAGTAGTTCGTTGTGCCTTTTTATGTTATTTCATTGTTTGATTTAAAATGCAGTTTATTGAGGTTATATATTTTTTGCTTGGCTCTAGTGTAGAATTGGGTACTCCTTTGATTTTTAAGTGAAAATAGATTGATGTGTACATGGACAACAAAGTCAAGTCAGTGCAAAATACAGAGTTTGTGCAATTCTCTGATTTTTTGTAAGTGAAAATAGGTTGATGTGTACATGGATACCAAGTCTGGGCAATTCTTTGACTGGCTGGAACATATTTAAGGGTGCTGGCTGCCCCCCCCCAGATAATCACTAAGATGTTGTTCCATTTATCGCCTAGTTGTTGCTTTATTTATGATAACCTGAGTAGTTGAATATTATGGAAACTCTATTATGATGTAACTGATTGTGTGACAGCACTGAATTTGAATGATGGGGAAAGATTTGTAAGGGCTTGTTTCTGTGTTGGATGTAAGTTAGTAAGTATGTTGCATACTGAGTGCTTTGCATTGTAAAATGGCCGCCAGTGATAAACTGGGTGTTTCCTGGTAAAAGAATGAGAGAGCGGAAGTTTTAAGAAACTTTGTTGGATGTAATTCAACAGAATTACGAGTGTTGTGTTTGTAAGAAGGAAATCATATGGTCGAACTTAAAGATCGTTCAGACGGCTTTGAATGGGTTTGTTGCAAGGAAGGTTCAAATACTCACCATATAAAGCATTCCATTAAAAAGGGAACATGGTTTGAGGAAAGTTTTTGGATGCTATTTAGGGATTTTGTGCGCCACAAACTGAAGACATAGAAATTTCTAAATATGGTAGGCGGATATTACCTTTCTGTAGAGTGTAGATGCATTTCCTTTTTTATGTTATTTCATTGCTTGATTTAAAATGTAGTTTATTGAGATTATATATTTTTTGTTTGGCTCTAGTGTAGAATTGGGTGCTCCTTTGACTTCTTAATTGAAAACAGATCCATGTGTACATGGACAAAGTCAAGGGAGTGCGTAATGCCAAGTTTGTGCAACTTTCTGATTTTTTTTAAGCGAAAATAGGTCAATGTGTACATGGATACTGAGTTTAAACAATTCTCTGACTTGTTATTTTGGCTTTGGGTAGTAGCGAAAAATACTGTATTCTGATATATATTGTATATCTGGCACAAAATATTGCCGCTATGCTAAAATAACAAGTCAAAGAACTGCACAAACTCGATGTCCACGTACCGCCAAGAATCACTGCTACACAAAGCCAAAATAACAAGTCAAGGAATTGCACAAACTCGGTATCCATGTACTGCCAAAAATTGCCAATTTTCGCCAAGGGGCACCCATAAATATATTTTTACCATTTCTGATTATCCATACCCATACTAAAAGGCTGGAAAAAGTATTCATGAGGCAAAGCAGCATATCCTGAAAAACAGTTATATGGCAACCTAGGTGTCAGCAGAAGATATGTCTGTTTTGGCAGGTGCGCAATGCTGATGTTGTGCGATTCCGAGTTTGTACAAATGTCTAATGTTTTTTAAGCAGAGAGATTGCACACATGAACAACACAAAAAAGGACTTCTCAAAAGAGGTAAGTGTTCTGATATTCATTTTTTTTTTTCAATTTTATTAACTGATTGCTCTTGTATGGAATTCTTAGAGTGCCACTTTTTTGAAAATGGATGTTTCCTTTCATGCATCAGCTTGCTGAAAAATTAGTCGGTAACAAATCTATAACTTTTCAGTGAAGGATACAGAAAATCATGGTTTGGTTTATTCTATATGATTATAAAAAGCCTCGAGGGCTATCTGCCTAAGGAGAGGGATGCTGCTGTGAAGGACTTTCTAACGAAAACTGGCTCACATACATCTTACACATAGAGAAAACCATGACAACAACCATGCAAGCAGCCCATTCGCAGGATTCGAACCTCAGACCAAACTACAAGTGTTCAGCGACTTTGCCACTCGGCCACTGGCGGGCCAGATAATCATGAAGTATTCAAAATACAAACGTGAAAATCAAGTTACCATCTAACCATGCTGAATTTATACTTACAAGTCTAAAATTCTAAAAATTTTGTAATTTTTTCCTTTACAACAGTATTTTTTTTTTTTTTAAGTTATGACATATGTTCGTAAGAAGGAAATGTGTATGGTCGAACACCAGAGGATACCGGCACTATGGAGGATATTTTTTTAATCTTATTTTTGTGAATTTATGTGCCAATACCAGTATCAGATAATTTTAGGAAGTTTTTGGATGCTATTAAGGAATTTTGCTTGACTGAAGATCCAGAAATCTGTAACTAAGGTAAGTGGGTATTTTCTTCGTGTAGTGCTAAGATAATTTTGGTACTTATGTACTATGAAGACTACCTAGATATCTCGCCAAAACTGGCGACCGGAAAAAACACTATGACAAATACCTAAGAAAACATAGGTTATAGAGGGTCCTAAAATAAAGAGTATTATGTAAATATTATGTAAATCATGCTAATCCCACACTTGCTTTTATAAGATCACCATTTTTTGCTACATTTAGGTGGATTATTACGTTTAGGTTAAACACGTGAAACTTTTTGTGATTATTTTTTTTCCAATGGATATAAACATTTTCCAACTTCCTTCAAATGAAGAAAAAGCGATAGAATTTTTCAGACCGGAATCATGAATTTTACTCAAAGAAGACATTTGTAGAAATGGCCATGATATGAAGCCTTATAATTCAGGAGTTTACTGGAGGTGCAATGTCAAAAATTGTCAATAAAAGTAAATGTACGCCAAATACAAGGTTGTTTCAGCGAATTTGATTGTCAACAAAAGTTTCGTGTCCAAACTGGTACGTGGTTTAAAAACAGTCGTATTGAATTTTTAAAAGCTTTAGGATTTATTTACTTTGGATCATATGAACAGTCAGTCGTCCATTAAATGTTGCAAACATCAGTTGGAATTCTTCCATAAGACTGTTATTGATTGGAATGATTATATGTGTGAAGGATTTGGAGGATAATAGAAATATTAAAATTGGAGGACACAGAACAATTGTCGAAACTGACAAAAGCCTTTTTGCACATCGAAAGAATAATCATGGTCGTATCTTGCCACAACAGTGGGTCTTCGGTGGAATTTGACGGGAAACAAAAGAAAAATTTCTAGTCAAGAGTTCCAGACTGGAAGGCAAAACATTAATGCATGAAATCCAAAATAATATTGCAACAATAATGTTAGATTCATGGCCTGGATATCAAACAGAGGAGCTCATTGCTGTCGGTTTTGAACACTTTACGGTGCATCATCAATACAATTTTGTTGACCCATCTATGCAGACTCATACTCAACACGTGGAAAGGATGTGGGGTTCTGCAAAATGGAGGAATAAGTGACAACATGGGGCAAGCTACCATTATTTCAATATCTATTTAGCTGAATTTATTTGGCGGAAAAAACAGGAAACGCCTTTCGATGCTATTTTAAAAGCTATTTTCCACTACTTTCCTCAACATTAACTTCAGCTTTTTCTTTTAAGTTAAGGTTAATTTTTTTAATTCATATTTAGTATACAGTTTATATATGTTTATTTATAATATGTATGTAAGAAAAATACAGAATACGTAAAGGATTAAATTAGTAACGTAAATTTCCCTTTTCAGTTCCAAAAATAGTAAACTCTCTCTACGCTGTGTCATTTCTAGATTAATCCATGTCATATGACTCTTACACAATTCTGATGATGTAAATAGAACTAAAAATCAAGCAACCAATAACAATTTTACAGAAGTATTAACTATCCAATCAAAATACAACTGAGAACCATAACTAACTAGTCTGAATTAAGATTTCACCCTGAACACAATGCACTTGCTCACTACTCTTCGGCCAAGCTGGACTGCTGTCCGCTGCTTTCTTCTTTCTGCAAAGTTATCAAAAATGTAAACCTCTTGAAATAGGCACAAATAATGTGCACAGTTGTTTGTGGCTGCAATATGTTTACTGAAAATAAAATGAAGATTTACTCTGCCTAAACTGCCAAATTTCTTATTCAGTGGGGATCGGCATCTCAGCATTCTGCGACATCAAAATTCCTGCTCGTCATTTACGTCTAAGGTTGTTTTTATTATTTCATATATATATTCGGGATTTTTGTTCCTTTATAATTAGGACTTTTATTTTTAAAACAATTTATAAAGATAAACCAAAAATCGTCAATGAAAATTTTTATCACCAAATACCGCCAAGGTAGTCGTCATAGTACGCAAGTTTCATAATTTTTCTTTTTTATGTTATTTCATTGTTTGATTTAAAATGTAGTTTATCAAGATTCCACACTTTTTGGTGGCTGCTCCTTAGACCTTTTAAGTGAATATAGATCGATGTATACATGGACAAAGTCAAGCGAGTGCGCAATGCCAAGTTTGTGCAATTCTCTGATTTTTTTTTAAGTGAAAAATAGGTCGATGTGTACATAGATGCCGAGTTTGTGCAATTCTTTGACTTGTTATTTTGGATTTATGTAATGGTGATTTTTGATGCAAAAATCACGACTACACAAAGCCAAAATAACAAGTCAAAGAAATGCACAAACTCGGTGTCCATGTACAGCCAAAAATCACCAATTATCGCCAAAGGGCACCCATAAATATATTTTTACGAAGAATTTAAGTATTCAAACAAAGCATTTTTCTAAGAATTAGGGCAGTTTCCTATTCATAAATTTTATTCTTTGGTACTTTCTGATTATCTACTGTTCAACCAATGAAAACTTTCAAAAAAATATTCATGAAGCAGAGCAGGTGCGCAATGCTGAATTTGTGCAATTCTCTGATGGTCCCCCCCCCCAAAAAAAACAGATTGCTGTAAACATGGAATTAATAACCGCACAAAAAACAACAAAAGGATTTCTTGAAAAAGTTAAACGTTTTATTATTGGTGTTCCTTGCTTTTCCAAATTTTATTGACTGAATTTTGAAAATAGCTTGTCTTTTCATGTATTAGCTTGGCAAAAAATTTTGAATCTAACCATGAGGTATCCTGCTGAGGAAAGAATCCTGTATCACTGGAAAGTCACCACTGAATTCATGAATGCTTTCCAAAATCACCAATCAGTTTATAATCAGAAAATACTCATTCTTTAAACCTTGCATAAAAAGCTAAGCACAACAACCTAGTTGTGTCAGAAGGACAGAATATTATTTAGAAAGTTACTTACCAGCCTATTTTAGACTCAAAATTATTTGATTTTTGATAGCACATGTCACCATATATATCAAATTATTGTGCTTGCAATGAAACAAAAGGTATTTGTCAGTTTTACCAGCAACCAAAATCAGACAGGAAAAATATCACAAGGTTTAGCTGGTTTGAATTCATTGATTTAGCCTATTGCATCTTGAAAGTTATCGCACAATAATAGAAAAATATATCATAATTCCCATTCATTATGGTTCTCAAAGAAATAAGGTTGGCAGAATAAAATCATTATGAAACTATGAAAAAAGTAAGGGTAATAGATTAAAATCATTATCTAACAAAATTGCCAAATTTAGAATGCCCCCAATATTCAACTTTAGCTAGTATCAAAACTGTTTGCTTTTTATTATTAGAACTATATAGCTATTACTATTCGAAAGTCTTATATCTATTATTTTAAAAATCAATAGGGTTTTATTTGAAGCCTATGCCAACCAAAGTCGTTCCTTCCACATCATCTTATATCAGTACGTTAACCTTTTATACAGTGTGGTGATTATATCGATGAACACAATAATATTCATTCAAGCACTAAACTTGTAAACAAATATCAGATTAAAATTACAATAAGTTACTCTCCTGTCTCATCACACAACCAATATTAATAGTCCTTTAACATTACAGAATCTTACCTTAAAAAACTTAAATAAATAATATTAATAATAATAAAGACCTCTCAAGACTTAATTTGTTATGCATAGCTAGTTCCAAATTGCATCTTTCACGAATTACAATTCAAGACTTTTTTCAAGAATTACAGCACCCTTAACCATGAATTGATATGGCCAATCGTATATATCATTTTGAAAGTATAATTTATGAATGGAAATGATTAAATATTTATTAAATACATGTAACTGCTTATTTTATTATCTCCAAATCCTAAAATCAGAGACTTAATTGTCAAATGATTTGAAGGTAAAAGTTCATTAAAAAGAAAATCTCAAACTGGAATACAAATATTTAATAAAAATCTTTCAAAAACTCAAAACAACTCTTTTTGCAAGTTGATAAAAGTATTGCTCTTTAAAAGCAACAATACGAAATATTGAAATTGAGAGAAAAATTTAATACATTTTTTGAAATGATGCAGAACAATTAGTGGCATGCTTCCATATTTTTTATATTTGTTCCCAGAATGTGCATATTAATTATAAAACAGTAGGGAGGGGAAAAAAAAGAGTGAATGAAATCATAAAGATAAAAGTGAAAAGCAAAGAGATGAATTTTGCCACAAAACTACCTGAAACATGCAACATTGTACCATGGTAGACAATAAGCCAATATTGAACTTAGTTGAGATAAATAACTGTTTTAAGTTTCATTGTAATTTTGCATCATCTAACACATGTAAAACTGATGTTTTACCATATAACAAAGTGTTCCACGTGACACTATATAATTTAAATTGAAAATTCCACCATGCTTACTACACTCTTTACAGGTTTCTAGACCATAAAAGTATTTAAGAAGAGATTAATTTATTAAACTAACACTATCTCACTTAGAAAGAAATTCATTTAATATCATCTAAATTACCAATTTTATAAAAACACACTACCTGCAATAATTAATTTTCTCAGTAAGTAAATAAAGATTACAGTTAACAAAACATAAGATTTCCTTATAATTTTTTTTTTACGTTACACCTGCTTCTTGGTAGAAAAATGGGCCATTGTACAATTTGCACATTTTGAAAAGCTTTCAGTTTTAACAAGTTTCTGACACATATTACATGTAAAAGTCACAAAAATACTTTTCTACTAGCTAATTCTTCTTTTTTAAATTTGAAAAGCTATACAGTTATTTTCTATCTTAATAAACATACTACTAAAATTATTACTACAATAGCTTCTAAGTTACTTCCTATTTTAAAAAACATACTACTAAAGGTATTATTATAACAGCTTCTTTTATTCTAATACAAATGTCTCAAATTCGAACAATGGTACAAATATGAACATTGGTATGGGTGGAAACAATAAGATAAAGTTTACCGACAGTGATATTAATTTAATGTATATTAAAGAATGTCATAAGAAAATTAACTAGAGAGCAAAGAAACACATTTGAATTATATGAATCACTTAAATTACAAACTAATACTTCGCATATAATGCATGTAAAAGTATCGGCATTACTTACAAATGAAAGAAACTGCTTACCATAAAATCAAGAACCTAGAAACTGCAGCCTTGAATGAAAAACTTTTTTCCAACCACGCGCCTTCATGATAGGATAGGCAACAAATGTGACAGATCTAATATACATAACAATCAAATAATTACAATAAATAAAATTGTACTACTCTTTCACCTGATTACAAACATCAACTGTCTTAAAATCTTTAAAACGTGCACTATCCTCATCCGAAGCAAAGCAATATAAACAACATGCATGACACATTTCAAAGGAAGCATGAAACTCGAATAAAAAACAAATGTCAAATACAAAACGTTTAGCTATTTCAATCAACTGATAAACACACGACAGGGTACATCCAATAATTTCATCAACCACTCAACACAAATAGATCCTCTCGCAGCACAAGCGGCCATACCAATCCATAGCTTAGGTAGCACCATGCTGCAAAAACTAAATTACAATGATGTCACGCAATTGCTAATGACGTCATAACTGACAACAATATGAAACTACTAATTGTTATCTAAAATGTACAGTCAATAACTGACGAAAATTTGCAGTTCACACCTATCATTAAATCTTTAGATGCAGAGTAATTAAAAATGACTGATTGAATAAATATATAATATAAATTAAAATTATAGTCTTTAGATTCATCAAAGGTCGCATTTCCTTTTTGAAAGGCAAATTTAAAACTTAAAATTTATGAAAAACAGATATACAATGTATTGATATATGACGTCTAAACAGAAATTTTCCAGCACTAAAAACTTCAAGACAGTTTGGGCAAAAATACCTCATATTATTCAATGTTTGCAGAAGTGTCTAGTAACTATTATATTCATTTTAATTTGCATTCATATAAAATCTCATTCGATTTTTAGAAACGTATCTTCAGAAAAATCTACAGCACGAAAGTAAAAAATCAGTTATACTACTTGTTTTAAAAGCCAGTGTAACTGATTTCGTAACTCGCCCGAAAACCCGAAAGTGAAGTATGCAATCTTAAAATCTAAAATAGCAAGCAATCAGTAGTGAGAGAAATTTATTCCCGAAAATGTCATAAATAAGCATGAGCTCAAAATTGCACATATGATCGCAAGGGTTTCAATGCTCAAACATAATTTTTGGATAAATTTCAGAGCTGAATTGGATGAGACTAGCATCATTATGACACAAGGAAAATTGTTTAAAGTTCTTGGTGCTGATGTGCCAATGGCAGTCTTTATGCTGTACAGTCTGCAATATATTTTCTGCTATAGTTCAGTTTTTCTCCTACGGACCATTTCCGTCTTTCCTCATTCATGAAATCAATTTTAAACAAATAAGACAGTTATCCAGAGACACCGGTTCAGAGACCACTTTCAAGTCGTCCTAGGTTTAGGAGTCCCGGATCTGGGGAAAGGGGCAAGCCGGGGTCTGTGTCCCGGGCGACAACTTCTGTGGGCGGCCAATTTAAGCGTGGCGCGTATTTGAAATGTTGTCTAATTTTAATACAACATTAGTAGTTTTAAACCCAGGTATAAAAAGCCTCTTTTAAGAATATTTATAATTAATTAATAAGAAACATTTTAATGGAACGAACAGTTAAAAGAAAGTTGAGAACAACAGAATATAACTCTAAATATAAAATCGGAGAGAAGACAATAGAGGAACTCCAGCCATAACTGACAAGGTCAGAAGATTTAGAGCTACTAGAGATACTTTATAGTAGCCTTAAGAAGACCTTGTCCCCCAGGTTTGTGCTTCTGCAAACCCAACATCCCCTAAATATAAGGGGTCTAGGGGTGTTGACCAACCTCACTTGATTTCCCCTACTATTCGCTTGCCTTGCCACAAGGGATTATTGCCCCTTTTATGCAGCCTGGCTTCAGCATATCTTGCCCGGTCGTATACCAACTCCGCGGAATTAATTGAAGACCCTTTCAATTCTCCCCGATAACTATCAACGGCCAACTTTTTTATTCCCCCCTTAACGTATGAAGGGTGACAGACAAAGAAGAAGCCATGAACTGCGCGACGCTTTCTTTCCCCGATATATCGTAGATCGGAGATCATCATTCGTTAACTGGTGTTCGACCCGAAGGCCTTTACCGCTTCATGTTTATCATTTCCCTAAGGACCTTTAAAAGTTCGTTAAATTCCATAAAAATGGGAAAATCCTGTTCATAGAAGTTTAATCTATGTTCAGTAGAAGTTTAATCAGACGAGGCGCCATCTATCGGCCACGGATGAAGTCTTCGTTGGATAAGTAATAATAGTAATTAGTATCGTCAGGCATATCTTTTCGCAATGGCATAACTTTTATACATTATCATAGATTTGACACAGTAACGTACAGTAAAAATAGAAAATAACATATACAAGTTCTAGGAATTTTTGTGCTTTCTGACTGATGACTGACGAACATATGGCCGAAATACAGACCTGAGGTCCACTTTTCCGGCTCAGTCAAAATTAGCCCTTTGGCACTTCACGTAGATAAATCTTAAAATACACACGTGATAGGAGGTTAGGAGGAGCTGGGGCCAACATCGCAGCCCAGAGAAGCGCGCAAGCAGGCATGGACAAAAACGAGATGTAATCATCAGCTAAAAATAAAAACACATTACAATACAATACATTATAATACATTAAAATACAACAAGTTACAGTACAATTGAAAATACTACAATACACAATGATAAATATATGTAAGAAAATATGCAGTATATACAAACCTAAATTTAAGTGGGAAAGTTAGAGTCACAGGTGAGGTGAGCTGCAAGTGGTCTGATCTCTTTGTCTTCTTCTAACAATATAACCGAACGTGTCAAGATTTTTTAAATGATCACAATCCAAGGCCTTTTTATAGAACTGACGATTAAGTCTGTGCAGATGTTCAGGTATTGTTTCCAGCTTTATGTCACGGAGCAATGTGGCATTGCTCACATAATAGTGAGCGTTAGTAATTAGCCTTAACACTCTGTTTAGAAGCACCTGCAGGCGATGCAAATCTTTATTCTTAATTGTAGCCCATGCAGGGGACGCATAAACGAGGATAGGTCGAATTGTGGAAGTGTAAACTAACTTTTTTCTTCTCAGGTCCAGGTTAGAGAACTTTCCAATAAGCGGCATTAGGCTATTAATAACCCCATAGGCTTTTTTCCTAATTGCATTGGTGTTATCTGTCCAAGTGAGGCTGTCGTTAATCATTACTCCAAGATACTTGGCTTTATCTACTATAGGAATTTCCTCTCCGAATAGAAATAATTTTTGCCTTATTGGGGTGTTTCGTTTTCTTCTGCGGATGATGAGCAGCTGGGATTTTGGGGCGTTTATTGAAATCCTCCAGGCAGAGCACCAGGTTTCCAAATCAGTCATGAGATCTTGCAACTTAGTAGTAGCATGGTTGGGGTTAGCAGACTTAACGGCAAGCGCCGTGTCATCGGCGTAACACCCTAAGAAGTGATTGCCAGTGAATTTCCTCCTCGGGAAGTCGGCTACATATAATAAGTAAAGTATGGGTCCTAAAATGGACCCCTGTGGGATTCCAGCATTAATAACTTTTGGGCCTGAATAATCTTTGCCAATGCACACAGAGAACGTACGGTTAGTAATGAAAGACACAATTAATTGTATTAATTCTCTGTTGAGTCCTTGCTTGATCGATTTGTAGATAAGACCCTCATGCCAGACGCGGTCGAAAGCTTTCGCCACGTCCAGCATGAAGATCGCCATATTCTGTTTTTTATGCATAGCATCTCCACAAGATTCTATGAGACGGACAAGCTGTTTTGTCGTGGAAAGTTTCCTTCTGAATCCAAACTGTTCTGGGGGCAGAACACTGAGATGGGGTTTGAGCCTATTTAGAATAATCCTTTCATAAATTTTACCAAGACCAGACAATAGGCTGATGGGCCTATAGCCGTCTGGCTTGGTGGCTTCTTTACCCGGCTTTGGTAATAAAATAATCTTTGCGTGCTTCCATTTGTTAGGAAAGTAGCTTAACTGTAAACACGCATTAATAATGCTTGTGAATTTGCTGATACAGCTTATAGGGAGTTTTTTAATTGCCTGGTTGCTTATAGCATTGTGACCTGGTGCTTTCTTGACTTTTAAGTGCTTAATTAGTTCATTTATTTCAGCCGGTGAGGCGAGCTGGGTCAAATTTGCTGCGGTAGGCGCATTTAGTCAATCACGTACCTCATAGCAAACTTCGTATACGAAATTCAGATTTCTTGGTATCCTGTTCGGCATAAATTGGTGCTCTAGATGTTTCGCTAACACAGTTGCCTTGTCTTTATCTGTAATAGCAACGCTATTTTCCGTGTAGATAGGTCTACTATTGTTAGATTTGCGTTTAAGGTTCCTAATAAAGGCCCAAAGGGAGCCGTCACCTGGGTTGAGACTGAGAATTTTCTCTTCCCAGACTTCGTTTCTAAATTCTGAGATCTCTTTCTTGATAACTCTGTTTAGTTGATTAATTTCTCTTTTTATGTTAGGACTCCAGGTTAAGTGGAAGCGTTTTCTTAATCTGTTTCGCTCTTTAATAAGTTCTCTAATTTTTAATGGTAGTCTGCCGGCGTTATCTTTTTTTATCGATAATACGAGTCGTCTGGTTTAATGCCTGCGAAATAGTGGCCGTGAAACTTTCAATTGCACTATCAATTTCTATTCTGCTTTTCAATCCATTAATATTAGGCGGGTCACTTTTAAGTAGGTCATGGAAGAGATTCCAGTCAGTGATATTTATCTTATCGTTAGACTTCAGATTAGTCGTGCCTAGTGTAACCAGAATCGGCAGATGACCCGATGTAAGCTCGTGCAAAACATCCAGCGTCATCGAAAATGATGTGTTCGTGAGAAGAATGTCCAAGATTTCCGACCTGGCAAGATCGTGTGGTCTGTAAGTATATTCACTAAGCACTTCCAAGGCCACGGGGTGATTATTTATAAATTGGCAAAGCGACTTGCCATTCCTATTTGTCTGACGACAACTCGAAATTTTATTCTTGGCGTTGAAGTCACCTGTAACTATAACTTGTGCTTTCGTCTGAGGCGAAAGTATCTATACCTTAATGCTCATAGGGAAGTAAACTGTCACGTGATATACGAATTTAATGATCATAAAGTCAGTAGCCTTGGTACCGGGCAAAGTCCATAATAAGATGAAAAGGATGATAAGGATGAAAAAAACTAGATTAAATAGTTGGAAATAATAAAATATATACAAGGACTACCATCTAACATTATGATGTATAGTTCTGGGCCGTTTATGCGGCTCTTCGATTAGATAGTCGTATTCCTCTATGTTTTTAATAACTTCGTGAGAGATGGAATCACATTTTTCGTAGAACTTGAATGTAATCTTTAGTAATTAGGCATCTAATGGTAAAGTCTTTAGAGAATTATGGATGACAGTGTTCCAAACGAACCACGAAGAGTTTGATAAGAATCTGAGAGTTTTACTCTGAAAACTTTGAAGATTTGCTCTCTTTGAAAGTGACGTAGGTGCCCAAGCCGGGGCGGCATATAGAATTATGGGTCGGAATGCTGTAGATAGAGTGCTCTTTCAGTGTTGATATTTAACATAGAATAATTGCACATTAAAGGCTAAATGCTCATCAAGGCACATTGTGCTTTGTCTCTGATATAATTAAAATGGAATTTGAAAGTTAACTTCTGGTCGAGATTTGAAATGAAAAAAGAGTGTAGGGGTATGTCTTCTAAAGTAAGCATCTCGTTCAGATTAATTGTGTTCTTAGTAAAAAATTTTAATCTTAAAGATTATTTACTTTTTAACAGGATTCTTTTGGTTTAGTGGCTAATATCTTTATTTTGATTGAGTATCAATTAATGATTTGAATCTAGCAAATAATTTGATGCTTACTTGGAAGTAAGATGAAACATTCTCTCTTATTTTAGTTACTGTTAATTGATAGCAGATTGGTTTATCCCCTTGATAAGTCGATTAATCTACTATCAATAACAATAACTGGTTTTTCAATACTTAAAAAGTTTACTTTTGATTTTGGCATTTTTGCTATTTAGTTTTCACTTAACTGTGTTTAAAGCAGAAAGACTGAAAATTCTATTATTTTTTTTAAATTCTGAAAAATACCTTTTCAATGATTTTTCTAAAATTGAATTTCCGTTGCTTGGAGATATAATATGGAGAGTTTTCTTTTTATAATTATGGTGAATTATTGCTTTATTACTTTGCAGCTTTAGCACAAGTCTTGGGCTTATTAATTTACTTTTAATTACTTTCATTATGAATATATATACATATATATATATATTTCAGTGGCGGGCATTTGCCTATAACGACATTGGCCACTACTAAGGCCAGAAATTGTGGCCATTTTATTATTGTGGATACATCTAATAGGCGGCCACCGATAGCTCCTACGAAGGGGCAGACAATTTCACACCCACGCGTTCTCCGGGATTCGAACCCTTGTCCTTCGGTATCGCAGTCAGTCGCCCCTAACCGCTGTACCGTTTAGGCGGATAAATATATATAAATGTATATAATAAAACATATGAAAATCATTTTTTATCTTATCCTTTTGATAATACGAAAATTCCCATAGTTAAATGAATTATAATTCTTTTAACTTTTATAATATTTCCTCTCGAACGTGACTAAGTTTGAATTTGTGGAACTCCAACTTACAAATTACATAGCTACATTACAGTATCTCAAGGAACAATGGAAATTGGGGTACTGAAATGACATAGAATATAAGAATGGTTATAGTCAATTTAAATAAATTTCTGTTTGTCAATTTTCATTTAAAATTTGCCATTATTAGCAGGCTTGCAGCTTTATTTAACCTTGGGATTACCATATACGAATTGTATTAGGACCTCGACATAATTTCGAGGAATAATAGAAGTGATAATATGAAAGAGCTAGAGTGGTTTAAATACCAAATGCCAAGCACTTGTAATTAAATATATAAACAAAAATAAATACTGACTACCTGCCCCTTTGTTTTATTTTTAATCATATAACCAAGAATAATTTATTATCTAGAAAATTTTTTTTTTTTTACTTTTCAAAGTATTTACCAAAACTATGTAACTTTTCTAATGTATTTTATATGAACGAGATAACACAATAAAAATGTTTTACTAATTCAGTTCACTGTTATAAATGAAATATGCCGCCAAATTTCTATTTCTTTTTCCAAAATTATAAAAAATGTTTTGACTGAATATGATTAAACCAGTTTTTGAATTGTACTTTTTATGTATCCTAATATAACTTAGCAGAATATTGTTTACCGTTAACAAATTATATCTAGAGGAATTAAGTTTTGAAGGAAAAAAAACAATGAAATCAATTGCTTCATTTTATGCTTTATGCATCCATTTATATGAAAATGAAATCTAGCTACGGAATTTATGATTTGCATCTGAATTGGAAATTAGCATATTGATAAAATTTTTCAGGGCAATACAAACTGATATGTTGTTATAAGTATATTAGTATATTAATCATACTTCTGTAGAAAAAAAGGCAATTTATAATAACCAGAATATTTATCCTAATGTTTTTTATTGTGATATGGCAGTACCAAACTAAGGCTCTTCGATTCGTTAAATATGGCATAGGTCGAGAAAATACTAGTTTTATTTTTGAAATATTACTCCAGATGAAACAGAAACCGTGAAACGATATGAACTTAAAACAATTTTGAGTTTTGAAGTTATACGTGCGGAAATGTTAAAGAGTTTCAAACTGAGCGTTATTTCTGCACTTTCCGGAAGTGGCGGTACTCCTTATAGAACAGCTTAAAGACTTTAAAAAATACAGATACATTAGAACCAGGCAATGTTAATGATATGGCTAAAATGTTACTGAAAGGTTCTACTGCTATGTTTAGTTGTAACTGGCACTGAAAGCAAAATATATGTGATCCAATCTACACTTAATAAATTGAATGAGAATATTGTATGGGCATTTATATATGTATACTGGTCGGATACTAGTTGCAATGGAAAACTAAACAACAGTTTGTTTATGTAATAGGATCCTGACAGCTTACTTTAAACAAATTTTGAATACTGAATACAGCTTCTCCGCAGAGCGTTTTTTTCCGTCTTATTTGCCTTAGAGGTTAAATTAAAGGAATATCATTAATTCTGTTTTTCAGATCACTGTCTTCTTTAGAAGAATAAAGAACCTTGCACATTCTTGGTAACGAAACACTATTTTTTAATTACTTAATTTACTACTATGGAAATTTTCCGAATCCGAATCAAAATTTTATTCCCTTTCGCTAAACAAACCAACAAACAAACAAACAAAAAACTTTATCTTGATTTAAATGTAATTTTTGCATTGTAGGAATCTATTTTTCTCAATGCGGCCTAAGAGTAACACAACGTTTTTTCAAACTTTATACTCATAAATTGTTTCATTGCTTTATATATCTCATTGTAGCCCTTGATAAATCTGTTTCCGATTCTTCGTTTGCTGAATTTAATACCTGGCTTCTGTTCATATGAAGTTTGGCTACTCCTGGTCTGCTGCTACCGTTAAAGTATGAAATCCGTTAGTTTATAGAACACCTAGTTATTCCATGAAATAACTGATAGTGTCTGTTTAAGTGTAAAACTCTCTTGTATTTCATGGTTTAACTAGTTATTTCATAAAATAACGATCTGCAGCCCGTTAAAGTGTAAAATAATCTATATCATATATCTCGCTTTTTAGTATAAGGTACATTTACGTTTCGTTTAACAATATGGAATGTTCGCGTAAAACCCAGTGTGTCAACAAAAAATGTTTTTCTTTTAGAAATAATGTTCTTTGTAATTCCAAGTGTCATTTTAGTAATCCTTGTTGTAACAAATGATTTTATGGTACGTTTCCATAAATACCATGTATACGCTGCATAAATTAGATAAATTGCTTCCTTTTCATTTTAATTGTCTATCATTAGTTTATTTATAGAATACCTAGTTATTTCATTTTAGATAAATTCTTTATTATACACTTTAAATGTCTCTCATTAGTTAATTTATAGAATACCTAGTTATTTCATAGAATAACTAGTTAAAGTGTCAAATTATTAACATATTACACACTTTAAGGGACACGATCAGTTATTTCATGGAATAACTAGGTATTCTATGAAATAACTGCATTATATACTTTAACGGTAACATTGCTATCCCCTCGACGATTGGTGTGTTGTTTATTTGAAGATTGAATTATCTCTTTTTAAATAATGGTGCGTTTATTTCATTTGTAAAAATTAATGAAAAAAAATAACTTTCATATTTGAGAAATTTCGGAAAATGTCATAGTTTGTCAGATGAGAAATAAAGAAATAATTAACAAGTGCATAAATGTGATGAAAGAATTTGCGACGCGGAGTGGTATAGTTTCGGATTAAAGATTTTTTTTTTTTTTTTTTGTTTTGTTTCTGTTCTTTGTGATTGAACAAACTGGCAGCAGAATTTTTTGTGGTTTGCTCCGTATTTAAATAAATACAGGCCATTTTTCATCAGGAAATACTTCACTCTTTCGTCCGTCTACTTAAATGAATAGTCATAATGTAATTTATCCCTAAGTATGTGATCGTAATTCATAGAAAAAGTAAAGTAGAAAGTTGGATAGTAAGGCAATTGATTTTATTTCTAAAAGGAATGAAAATACTGGCATCCCCGCAAACGTCTTTATAGCTGCAAAATGCGTCTGCAGTTTTTACTGTAATTTTATGATTTTGAATGAAATGAGTTTTCCAATTAGTAAATACATTGTACATAATTTAAGTAAAAAACTGACAGAAGTAAGAATAGCCCAATTTCTTCGCATATTTTCAATACGAAAATTCACTCGAACACGGAAAACAAGAAAGACAATGCAGTGAAACCTCTGACGCAACCACTTGTAAAAGTAACCAACATTTCTGAGAATATACATTAACATCGGTGTCGATAATTATAATATTCTTCTAAAAGATTGACACGTCTTTATACGACGGCACCATCAAATACATTATTAAGGTTGTACATTCATAGGTTTTCTTCAGAAGGAGAAATGTTAGAAATCAACTCTGCTCTCTCCTGGATTCGAACCACTGATCTTCCTGTGCTAGTTGGACGTGTTACAGCTTACATGACGGAAGCACGTACGGTATTATTTATATTCCTTTCCCCTTGAAGGATGACTGAGCAGAAGCGCAAAATTCAGTCAACCAAATACAGTGGTCTTTAAGTGTGGTAGTGTTTAAATATGTGGTGGTCTCAATGAACCCAATTTGAATGTGGTGGTTTCACTCAAACAAACATAGTGATGGAGTCTTTAAATTCTTTTATCTGTTCTCACTGCATATGTGTTCAAATAAATAAATCTCTCTACACGTATCTCTCTACATGTATATATCAAAATTCTATTTTAATTATGCTGATGAGTTTCTTCGTTTCAATAGAATTCTAACTACTTTTGTCAAAGGAGATAATACACTAAATAATCTATTAGGATATATATATATATATATATATATATATGCTATGTGCTTTATTTCTCTCGTCACTGTAATTCCACATCTGTATCATTATGAATCCAATTTCAAAATTTTAATCTTCAAAATTAGGTATTGTATTCTTTGATTATAGTTAATAGTATAATTATAAATTTCCTCTAGATTTGTAATATATGACCAATATTATTTCATAGCGACCCAAGCCATGCATTGGCGATATATTATCACGGTATATATGTATATCCTAAGATTTATTTTAATTCTTGCATTATTTCCTGAGTCAGAGGACTCGTTCCGTTTTGTACCGATATACACCCCCCGGGGGTCGACGTAGAGAACTCTGCGAAGCTACTGGCTAGGATCTGTACCTAGGCAGTCTCGGCCACGGGGGTATACAAATTATGAACCTGGTGGTTCTGGGGACTCCGGAAAGGTCACTTATTGGCCGGCCCGGGGTTCTGGCATGTCTTAGAGCTGGGTGGTTCTAGTAGCCCGGGGTTCGCTCTGGGTATGCTGGGTGATGTCACCCAGCGACGGGCTCGCCCGTGCGACTGGTGGGTAGCAAATTGACGACCAGTGACGCCCCAAATTGGGTGCGTTGCGCCAACCCCTCAAGGTTCCGGGAAAGAGGTTGAACCTCGGCCTCGGTTCTGCGGGGGGAAGGACCTGTAGTGCAATTAAGTTTGCGGAGCAGGGAATGCCTATATGTTGTTGTTGTACCGATATACAGATTTGAGAGAAAATTGTTAAGTTTTTACTTTCACTGAAAGAAAGTTTTTATTTTTAAATAGTACCTGCATTCGCATCTTCATAATCCGTTATGATCTCTTTGGTATCTAAATACTGTAACGTTTAACGTTTAATCAAGGAAAATAATCTTTCATAATTATGATTTATCTTAATTTAAGGAATAACATTTATCTCGGTGGAGAGATCAATAATGGTGTGATTGGAACAACATTAAAACTTTTAATAATTCCATTTTTCTTGTCTCTTTTAACGATTTCTTCCATCTTATTTGAAAGTCTGATATTTTAGTGCTTTTGAATCACAGAAAGCCAGAAACTGAATTTATCATCCTAATCTAACAAACATTTTGGAATCCATAAGCCTTTTATATGAGCAAATTTTCTAGCATATACTTAGCACTTTGCCTGAAGTTGCGTCTAATCACGTAGTATAAAATCAAGTTTCACATGGAAAAAGTCACGAATCTTCCTTACAGCCAACATATTGACCAGAATCCGAAGCCAGATCAAAATACTTGTTATCATAAACTTTTCAGACTTATAATTGTTCTTATTGCAGTTATAAACAGAAATGTAAACACTCATATACTGCGCTTATTAAAGTTGCTACAGTCTGTTGCTACTATATCTACCGAGGTGATTTCGAAAAAAGCCTGAAAGGTAACAAATTATATCACCTGCTGAGTCATCGAAATTTTCTGTATTTGTTTACTGAAACTGAAAATTGAATGATTTTCTTAAAACTGCAACCGAATCATTGCACTGAGTAATCTTCAGTGTGTTGTAATTAGTGCCCTAAATATAAAGGTATGTGAAAATTAAATTAGGAATTGTAGCAAATAATTACGTAGAAATATGCTATGCCTTTATTAATCTAGTAACGATCAATTATTCATGAATATTATAGTATATATGTCATATAACAATTTGTCGGCAACACAGGTATCATTAATTTAAACGAGATAATTTCGATATGTGTGCCTTTTGTTTTAGTATAGTTTTTCTCTCGTTACTTTTAAGCTAAACATATAACTTGAAATAATTTTTTTTACCCTGCTTTCACTTACTTACTTCTTAAAATAACTGCACTGAAATCAGAGTGATATTATTAACAATTTTCCTTCATCATATAAATATAAAATTTATCCTTTACTATATACATAATTGAAATGTTTAAATTTGACATTCTAATAAATATTTTATAGTAACTCTCTGAAAAATTCAAGTTTAAATGTAAATGTATGAAAAATAAAAAAAAAATGTATGAAAATGAATTAAATTCCGAATTTTTCCAGTCTTATGATAATAAAATTTTAGAATCATCAATTGTATACCCGTATTGGTTATAAGAAATTATTTCATTCTGCTTTTCTCTCGAGGTGTAAGTGATAGTAGATTGGACTAGCAGTCGAAGGTCTGCGCTTCGTACCTCGGTGACAGGATAGCGCATTTTTTGTATTTTCTTCTCAGAAAAACGGAATGTCTCTTCAATGGCACCCGAACGAAAAGTGACAGACGATAATTCGTCAACACATGAATTAGATCGACAATGTCTCGTGCTTCTTCTCACTCAAGTGAAAAAAATAATAAGGAATTATGCCATTCTCCCTATCTTACTATAAATGGATGTTCTTCCAGCCAGAATTTGGAAGACCTCGTTGTTAGAAGCATAATGAGGGCACTGCTGAATTTTCACATTTCTTGCTTCGAAAAAATCCGATATCTCTCCATGGTAGCTTCCTGGTTGTGAAGCTTTCAAAATTATGCTGCTTTCGCAAATTCTTCAAATTTACTTTTGCTTGTATCGCTTTTCCATTGTCGTATGCTGATAGGTGAAACAATGCAGATTTCTGTCAACTTTCTTAAGCCTGCGTATCGGCAGAAAAATATACTGTGGCATTTAAAATTGGCTTTAATGCTGAAAACGTATTTGATTGTTTGATTATAGTTTTCCTTTTCTTCCTTAAAAGTTTTATTTTTCTTTCATATATTTATTACATAATTTAAGTAATAATTCTAATAATCTAATAGCCTTTCAAATACTAAAACGATAAAAAAGTTCTTTGATTTCGAGATGAATGAAACTCTTTCATTATGCGTTCAATTTCTTCATCATTATTCCATTACTAGGATTTATTTTCTTCTTTTACGTACTGATTATATAGATTATATCTTTCATAGTAGATTTTCCTAATGCTTGAATTTTGAGGGAAAAGGGAAGTGAAGATGCCTGCAAATGAACAATGTACGTTCCCTCCTTCAGTGCTGTTTCTCTTTACTGAGGAATTCACACCATAGAAGGGCTGTTTTTGCCCAAAGATTCGGTTTTCGTGTGAACAATTAGGGAAAACACGAAAAGCAAGACAGCAACTTTTCATTCATGAATAGACAATCTGCAAGAAGCATTGACTCCCAGTCACTTTTTTTTATAGATGCAATATACACTGGTGTGCAAAAATTAAGGACGAAGTCGAAAAATTAGCATATCAGCTGAACGAAGAGGCAGAGCGGACAGAAAGACCAATCAGGAGATTAAGTAAGGTGGCGTACGGTAGCACATGCGCAGATATGCAGGTAGACGTAATGGGGGTAGTGTCTGAGCAGTATAAAGCATGTTGTCGGTGTAAGATCAGTATTTCTGGCAAAGAGATTGCACGCCGTATAGCAGTTAAAATCACACCAAGTTGCTGCCTCAGCGAGAAATGGCGAATAATCAATCTGTTAGACGACATCTGGAGGGTTTTACCCGAGGTCGAATCATTGGGAAGTTGGAGGAAGGCCGTAGTGTGAGAAGTGTGGCTGTGAGTTCGGAATTGCTCACAGCATCGTTTCACGACTTTGGAGACAATTTCAAACTACAAGAACAGCTATCCGGGGGTTTAGTAGTGGTCGTCCACGAGGAACCACACCCGCAGATGACCGGTATATTGCCTTACAGGCCAGAAGAAACAGGCGGCAGACAGCGGGAGAAATCGCTAGACACACGACATAGGCGACTGGACGACCGATATCGCGTTTTACTGTGGCCAGAAGACTGCACGGTGGTGGTCTGTTTGCACGACGCCCTGTACGGTTGTACCTCTAACGCCTGCCCATCGGAGAAGGCATTCTCTGTGGTGCCGGGAACACCGGAATTGGAGAGACAATGAATGGGGACGAGTACTCTTTACCGATGACAGCAAATTTAGTCTGAGTTGCGATTCTAGACACATACACATCTGGACAGAAGGGGGAACACGCAATAACCCCTTCAACATCATCAAAAGGGACTGTTTTGGAGGTCGCGGAGTTTTCGTTCGAGCAGACATAATGCTTGGTAGCCGGACCAACCTTCATATCTCCCAAGGAGGTTCGTCACCTGGGACCGCTATTGTAACGAGGTTCTTCTTCCTTACATGCGTCTTTTCACAAGGGCTATGGGTCCTCAGTTCCTCTGTATGGACGACAACGCTCCCCCTCATCGCACACTTACTGTCGAAGAGCTGTTGGAGAGTGAAGATATTGAACACATGGATTGGTCGGCAAGGTCTCTGGATCTAAATCCCGTCAAGCATGTACGGAACTTACTAGGGAGACCCGTGGCAGCACGTAACTTATCGCCAGTAACGATTCCGAAACTGCGATTGGTGCTACGAGAGGAACGAGCAGCAGTGTCTCAACAGCTCATTAACAACTACATATCCAGCATGCACAAATGATGTGAAACCTGCCTAGCAGTCAGGGGAGATCATATCCCCTATTAAAGACCGGATGTTTCTTGCTGATGGGTGCATCACAGGGATGTTTCGGCGTTCAGTCGCACTGCGCTCCATGCTACTTTTTCAATAAAGCTTCTTTTTATACCTCTGATTTCTATTTTAGTAAGTGTTGCTTACATTACTCATGTCCTTACGTATTGGGGATCTTACGGTATTAAATGTGTTGATTTGGAAAGCTTTTGTACAAAGTTATATTGAAAAAACCGTCTCGTCCTTAATTTTTGCACACCAGTGTATAATTCTAAGATAAAAGTATAAAAGTTAGTAAAAGGGGGCAATGTAGGGTGATTTCGCTAATTTTGATTTTTAGAGTAGGTCCCTAAACATATTACTGTCGGCCCTGTATTTAGATTTGCAAATTTTACTAAAGTACGCGATATCTATCTTTCAAGATAGAGATACTCCACTTCCGGCGAACTTTCCAAGAAAAACTTACTTGCATTAAGTTTACATATAGAGAAAAATCATAAAAATTCCAGCTGATCTATTCCATCGCTGAAACTAGAAGCCTACAAGAATTGATAGTGTTCTGGGGCTTCAGCAACTGGATTTCTCACTTTGACTTTGGAACTGGAAATATAAATACAAAGATCTCCACTAGAGGAGATCTTAATTTATTATGTTTTTCACACATGTGAAATCTGGTTAAATACGTTTCCTCGTTTATAAATCACAGAAGTTTCTTTTCAATAATTCCTGATATTTAAAAGAAAAATTTCCATGTATTTTTTTTTCCTGTAGCAGGTCTAAATAATCGTTCATTAAAACCACATTAATTTTAACAATCTGAAAATGACACAAATGAGGTGAGCTCTTTCATAATAATATTGTTACGAATTTCACATTTATTTGGCTATTTATTTAGAATTGTAATTAGATTTGCTTCATGTTGCCTTAGCAACGCAGACGATTTTTGAAGAGAAAGCTGCGCCGAAAAAAAATAGCAATAAAAATAAAAGAGCGCGTGCATTTAATGCTTAATAAATAAATATCTCGTAATTACTGTTGCCATCCAGAAAAATCTAGAAAAATCGTGATTGTTCTACTGATAATTAAAAAGCTTATAAAAGCCGAGGTGAAACACCTCATCTCAGTTAGTGAGTTAGTTGTTGTTGTTGCTGTTATACTTGTAGCTGTAAAAAGCGAACTGCTGTTTGTTTACTTAATGCTGTATTGATTGTAGCGATTTCGCTGTGAGATAGAACTATTTTATCTGTTTTGAACTGAGTTTTTGCTAAACGTTTGAGATATTGTGATATTGTGCGAAGTTTTGTGAAGAAATATTTCAGCATTTTAATTTATTTCTTGTGGAAAGAATAAATTTTTGTTAACTTTTT
>KK120220.1:315167-326841 GCA_000611955.2 Stegodyphus mimosarum
GTTGTTGTTGTTGCTGTTATACTTGTAGCTGTAAAAAGCGAACTGCTGTTTGTTTACTTAATGCTGTATTGATTGTAGCGATTTCGCTGTGAGATAGAACTATTTTATCTGTTTTGAACTGAGTTTTTGCTAAACGTTTGAGATATTGTGATATTGTGCGAAGATTTGTGAAGAAATATTTCAGCATTTTAATTTATTTCTTGTGGAAAGAATAAATTTTTGTTAACTTTTTACGACTTGTGCATTCAATATATAACGAACCCGTACGCACGTAACAATATTAATCATTGGCATTTAAAAAAAACTTAACTTGGGTTTAAGATTACCTCAGAAGTGATTTTTTTATTTCTTAGTTTAATGCCATACAGTCTGGTAATAGTTATTTCCCCTATTATACTACGGCCATATCAGTAGCCGATAAAACCGCTAAATACTGGTAGTTCGTCTAAGATTCAATCAGAGACGAACGAATGCGATGGCTGCATGGTATTTTCCATGGCTTTTGACTTGTGTAATCTGAAATATGAGCCATTTCTCGTTAGAAAGTCCTCTACGACGGCATCTCTCTCATTAAAAACAGATAGTCCTCGTGTGCTTTGCTGTATTCGAAGAATCCTAACCCTCAAACTACGGCACCTGTCACACTAAATCAAGATGAAAGGTTTCAAAATAAGATTTTAAATCGGTCTGCGAGCCCACCCCAGTCGCCAAGCGCTAAAACTGCTGAGCACTGTTAATTCGACATGGGATCAGGGTTTTTCTACGTTCTGTGTGAATGAGATCTCGCTCCCATCAGAAAGTCCTCCATTATAGTTTCCGCGCTCTTGCGCCGATTCCAAATCCAATAAATTTTCTGCATCAAATACAATTAAAATTCTTTCCTTTTAAAGAAGTTCCAAGGAAAAAATTGCAAACATAAAATCGAGTGTGATTACGAATATTTTAAAGTAGTTAACATTTCGAGCGGGAAAGCTTTTTTAATGCGCCTATAAGCAGCTGAAAATTAGACAAAAAAAAACTGAATTGGCATTGACTGTGTCGATTTCTATAACAATCTATATAAATATGTTTCCAAAAAATTCTGCTGAAAATATGAAAAGTTGTATTTGTAGAGCATTTATTAGCTCGACTTGTAATTATCTACTCAGCTTTTGGTTTCATAGCCTTCCATTCATCAGAATAGTAAAAACGTCATTAAGTGTGTGTGGGGGAGGGCAAGTAATTTTAAAGTAAAGATTATTTTTACAAAATGACTCAAAATTTCTTGAGCTAGTATAATAGGCTCAAATAATGATATATTTGCGAAAATTTTGTTCACCTTTTTCAATGTTACCAATATTTCTGCATAGAAATATAACATAGTTAAATATCGATAATGAGTATCATAGCTAGTGGGGCATATAGAACGAGCATCACAATATTTTCAAAAGCAGCCACTTTGAAAAATGAACAGAATTGTCGGGAACTGCGTATGAATATCAGATACATGTTTCATAACACCAAGAATTTTATAAAAGTAACAATTATGCGATATCAGTAATTTGCAGATCTTTCCAAAGTGTTTAAAAATGTAATACTTAAGAGTTGACTCGATAAGCTTCTGAGTTCCAATTTTGTGCACACCCCGTTTATGGAGGATAATACAGCGTGGTAACGCGAGTTTTGTAAAATTCGATTTAGAGTTTTTAAAATTTAATACTGAAAAAATGTTTTTGAGCATATTTCCATTTAAAGAAGAAACTAAAAATCTCAAAAATTATAAGTTTGCATCATTTTACAAAGTGTTAAATAGCTTTTGAAATAAAATTTGCATGAATGTTTTAGCATAATTTGTGATTTTAGGCCGAATTTTTTTAATTTATAGATCTTTTCGATTATTTGAGGTGAGAGGATTCTTGGAAGTAAAGGACAGAACCAAAAGGAGAAAAATAATTTATCGTATAGGATTAATGGTGTAAGAGATTACTTAAGTGCCTTTACTTACTTAAGCTTTACTTAATTACTCAAGCTTTTAAGCAATTAATTTAAGTTAATTACTTGAGCTTTTAAGCAAGCCTGATTTGTGTTGTATGCGTGTAGAAAGTTAGTCTGAGATTTCGCCGAAGATGATAAAAACTGCAGTATGTAGTTCAGCGCTTTGAGAAAATGCTCAAATTCCCAGAGGAGGGATCATAATCCAGAGGAGGGAAATGTCTGGAAAGCCATTTGGGTTGCCATGGGCGTACCTAAATTTCCATATAAATGCATTTTGGCAACATTATAGGTTTATATTAATAGAATAAACACTTTGGGGCTGGTATAGTTTGTGATCTATCTAATTTTCTTAGCAATATATATTTTTTTAATGCTTAATGTTTTGTAATTCTTATAATTGTGTATTTTTTAATAAATGTACCTTTAGGTGTGCATTAATATAACAAGGTGTATAAATTATATACTTGATTTTTTTAAATACCCGTAGACGGCACACTATGCTAAAAACAGACCGGTGGACTACACGCTCTACCAGCACCAGCACATTTTCATAATAACAAGTACATAAACACTTTGCGACACAAATGATGGTAACTTTACAAAAATAAGTTCTAATAAGTCCACCTCTAATTTCAATACATTGGCGGCAGCGACGTTCCGTGTTGTCAATTAAGTTGTCGGTTAGTAAAATGCAAAACAACAACCAAACACGGAGTAATCTTTGTTCAAGCTCATCCAATGACCTTGGAGAAGAATTTAAAGCGGCAGCTGTTTCCCAAAGTAGTCCCAAAGATTCTCTGTTGGATTCATGTCTGGGGACTGAGCCGGCCGTTCTATCTGCTCCGCACCATGACCCTCAAGATATTCTTCAGCAACCGGAGCTCGGTTGGGTTGCGCATTGTCCACCATAAGAAGAAATCCAGGGCCAATAGCAGCGACGTAGGGATCAATGATCTCATCACCATATCTCACACCTCCCAAAGTTCCTCCATGGAACACATGCAGATCAGCGTGGCCGTGAGAGATCCCAGCCCAAACCATTATTCCACCACGTTTGTAACTGTGTCCTTCCCCAGTGTGGAATTGGTTGTATCTCGAGCGTTATTCCTTCCAGATCAGCTGATGACCTGAATCACTCTTGTGGACCTGGACTTGTCTGTGAGGAGAACAGACGCTCGTCGTTGATTGGTCCAAGAGACGTGTTTTCTTGCCCAACATAAATGGGCACCTCTGTGTCTTGTGCCGAAGGGACACAAACAGCTCAACGTCTTGCATACAGACCTGTATTGTGCAGGCCTCTGCGCAGTGTAATAGCTGAGATTCTTGTCCCTATTGCCACTAAATGATCTTCCATGAGCTGATGCACAGTAATGTTACTCCTCCATCGGGCCGAAAGAGCTAAATAACGGTCTCCCGTAGGGGTTGTAACTCAAGGTCTGCCTGGATCATGTCTTCTAGACACAGAATCCTGGGATTCAAATTGATTCTATAGGCGGTGGACTATACTAAGAAAGACATTGAGATGTCTAGCAGCATCAGCTTGCGACTTCGCCATTTCCATCCATCCGATCTCCCGCCATCTCAACGAATCGCGCAAATGACTTCTTCTGGACTCAGCTAGATATTGTCAACGAAAATGCTAATAACAATTGAAGATCAACATTCATGAACAAAACTTACAATTTTTGCACTTTAATGCACTTTTAATTAATTTTTTTTGCACTTTTTCTCTAACTCCTGTAAAAGTATTTATTTCTATAAAATAAAAGTGGTAGTTATAGTTTTTAAAAATGTTTTTTTAGCCTTCTTTATTCTCATGCATATAAACTGTGAATTTAAATGTTATTTTTTGTAATGCTGAGCTTTGAAAAACATACTCTTCATTAAACGTCTGGGGGGCAGTGTAGAATAAGTACCATTAATATGCCCGATCTATGGCTCTGCATGATAGTATTTATTGGAGAGAGTAGAATCGATTTTATATTCTTGGATTATGATGCAGACTAGATATTGCAAGGGTAAGTCTCTTCATACGAGACTGCAAGCTCGGAGCACTTCGTTGACATGAAATCGGATATATAAAAATGAAACAAAAAGTATTCTTTAGTAACTTTCAGGAGATTTTTTACTTGTTAAGTCCTAAATTACTATAGAGAAAAAAATTAAACAAATTGTTGGATCACAGTTGAAACGAGAAATGCTAATTACAGCGAAACATCCATATCCCGAAAAAAGAAACATTTTGGTCATTTGATATTAAGAACTGCCAAGTTCCTAATAAAGTTAAGACACGTAGATTAAAAGTACAAACAATTAAACTTATCAACTGAAACATTGGTCAGAAAAGCTTTATTCGTTAAAAAATTCATCAATATTTAGGTTTCATTTTTATCACAGCTTTATTTGCAAACAAATCATGATTAAAAATATGGCTTCATAAAAACACAACAATATTGTTCAATATAAAATGAATGAAATTATTATCATAAAAAATCAGTTTTTTTTACAGATAAATTTTTATTTTTTGAAAATAATATTTTATAGCTCGACATATCGTCTGCAACTGTAATGAAACATGGACAGAATTTATAATGTAAAAACAGCAAACAATTTAATAACACATAAATATTTACATTTAGCAAGCAGCGGCTTTGCTAATTACACTCCATTATCAACATGCTAAGGAGAGTTTTATCAACGATCTTTCAGTGAGAAGTAAGTGAAAATGTGAAATTCTTTATAGGACAGCATTACTCTCTTTACAAAGCACGAGTTCTGGTATATTACAACGTAGTTCAGTTCGTTGATCATCGAGACGGTCTTGTAACCGGTTCCACACAGCACTAATATCTGCGAATAAATGTAAGAATTAATAAGGAGCGTAAAACATAATACGAGAGAAAAAAAGATTATTAGCTTGCATGCCAAAATATGCAACAAAATTCTAGACAGGAATTCTCTGCTACGTCCACTTTTAACCTATGAAAATGGTACATAAGTTCAATATTCTGCCAATGAGATACATTCTTATGATCTTGGACATCATATGACTTATGCATAGCTAATATAAATAAACAGTGTAAATGATTTTAAGAGAACAGGTGTCTAATATAAGCAAACACGGTCATTCTTCCTGTTTTTCTCTTGAGGAATATGTCTCACTATTGAAAAAGGTACAGGAAAGAATGCTGAAAAAATGTGCTTAGGCAATTCCTTTCTTACAGATTGTTCAAAGAACGATGCACGTTTTGCTGAAAGGCTCGAAATGACATTTTGAAAGAATTTAGCGAATAGTAGAATGTTAGTGTTTAATATTTTCCCTTGACAATGAAGCGAAGTTTGAATATTATTGCAAAGCATTTGTAAGGAAAAGTATATTTAGTTGTATTCAGTATTGTTAAAAAATGATCAAATATTATAAATAATCTATTTTTAGTGTTTCGCTTTGTATTTAAATTATTATTTCGTTTCGCTTCATCTCAATGGGCAATATGTTCATTAAATGAGGAATTTTCAAACCAGATGATATTATTGATACTGCTGTACAATATTCATGTAAACATGTAATTTTCATGTAAACGCACAGGTAGTAACTTTTAAGCAACAGAAATATTTCGAGGATGTTCTTAAACAAACCAATTTTCAGCATTAAAATATTAATTTTAAGGTTTTTCTATTTAAACGTTTTCGTTGCGGTTTTCACTTTGCAGGGTTCAAAAATTCGCACTATATGTCCAGTAGGTATTTAACTAAATACTGGCATCCGTCATTATTGCAGGCTTAAGATTTTTAGTCAGTATCGCTCGTATGATATTATAGGCATCTTCAAGTATTAGATATTTATTTGTATTATTACTTACTAACATTTTATATAAAACTTTTAACTGGAAAAGATTTGCCATCTGTTTTTTTTTGTACCTAAATTTATTAAAAGTAAAAGAAAATTTGAATGATATGGTTAAAGCAACAAAAAAGAGGGGAAGAAGAAAAATAACTATGGCACAAATTCTGATAAGTAAAAACTGAGGTTAAAGCCACTGAAAGTGAACCTTCTCATTTAGTTGGCAGAATTTTCCCATTAAGTAACGTAAGTGAACTAGCAAACAGAAAAATGCAAAGCATTAAATATATTGCTTTTGGATGAAAAAGGAGGAAACTCATTATTAAGGTAAAAGATACTGTGTCAGATTATATGTCCATGTTCCGAGTAGTTCCATTTTATAGAGCAGAAACCAAATTTCATATTAAAAGGATCCACATATTCAAATTCAGAAAAACTGAAGAACCGGAACTCGATATTAATATTGTTAAAAAAAGTAAACCATTTTTTGAAGGAAACCTTTTTCACTGCGTTTAGAAAGAAATACTTCAAGTAATTTCTCAGACGTGGTTATTTAACACAAAGAGAAAAAAGTAACTATGATCTGTATTCAGGAAAGCATGTTTCTACATCATACAAATTTTAAAATTTAGAGTGGAAAATATTCTGACTACTTTTCCTAAAATAGAAAAGCAATCATGTTCTTCTGGCTTTTAAAAAATTGTTTTCTGATTTTGGTTGTAATTAATTATTTTTTTTAAATTTAGTGTTCTTCCCACGAATATAGAAAACTCTTAACAAATATGAAGCTATATCACTTTGAAAAGCACTGCGAAATCCTTTCACATGAAATGAATTACCGATTTTTCCCCCTCTTAACTGTAGAATCAGTGGACGGAGAAAAACGTTCTGCCTAAAAATTGCAAACTGGTATAGCAAAATTTTTATAAATAAACGGTCTATATAACAAAAGTTTTGCATAAAAAATAATACTTTTGTTTTTATTCAAAACTAACGACAAGACTAACATACAGAGATAAAAGATAAATTTAATTATTTCATTATGATTTTATGAAATCTAATCATTTAATTATGATTAGAATTAGCTTTCAATGCAAACTGACGCGTCAATTCCGCTTTGGTTTTTTTCAGTGCAAATTACAACCAAACATATTCGTAGTGTCACTGAGTAATAAGTTGACAGGCTAACTGAGTACCACTGAATAATAAGCTCAGAGACAGAAGCCATCTTACTAGGTGCTCCTTTTAAGAGATAGGTGATAAGTACAGCACGTTGCTAATTATTTGTTTTTATTTCGGTTTTGATAGCCCTTACTTGTTCAAAAAATAATCTTGCCACGCTAATAAGTCGCAGAAACAGCACACAGTTTGATATTGTTTAAAATGACTATAAATGTTATTTAAAACACGAAATTACTAATTGCTAAAAAAGAGTTTCGTAGCACTGTTTTAAATTGAAGTAACAGTATCTTAAGAGTGAAACTATTGCTTGTTGCAATGTGAGCCATATTTAAAGCGACAAAGAACCACAATTTGGACATACCTGCTAGGTCGCATTATTAAATTTTCTGTTACTTAAAAATGTTTAATATTATCTTTCGATGTTTGTACTAAAATTACCATTATTGAAACGTTTCCAGATGTTAGTGAACTCTTTGACATTTATTCTAAAAGAAATATTTCTTTAAAAAGTTTGATATATTTTTCGTCACGAGGATTAAATACAGAACTTTACAGTTCCTTTTTTTTTCGGGAAGTGGGAGAAAAGATGCAAATTTAAATATTTTATCAAACTTTCCTACATGCGGTACCTTTAAGCTATCGATTTCTTATTTTTTACCAGAAACACCACTATTTTTAGTAAAAAATAAGGTATACGTTATTTTAGCATAAAAGTCAGTACAGTTAGTGATAATATTCTTATAATAAAATTCAAGACAATTTTCTTTGATATTTTAGCCTTGTTTAGAATCCTACAAAAGTGGACTAACAGCAGTTTTGAGTTCCATATTGTTTTATAATATGTTTTTATTTCACTGATATCCTGATGGAAATGTTCTCCGCACTTATTATTTGTAATTTTATACATCTTTGTAAATGCACTTTTTTTTAGTCTGGAAATAAATACTAAACACTGCGTTACTTCTAATGCTTTGTCCTTTCTCAGAAGCTCACTAATTAGTTCTCTAAAACTTTCTGCTTTCTGATTACCTAAAATGTTCATCACCAAGAATTTTAAAGCTTTTTACGCCCTTGTCAGATATAGCGTCGTCAATGTACTTTCAAATTAAGGATCACACATCAGCTTATTTATCTGAAGACCAACAGAGGATGTCTTCCGTAATTCTCGCTCCCCTAATTTCCCAGAATGTTGTTTATAGAAAAATAATGTTCATTCCTTTACTTATCCATTACCTTCACAAAAATTTTCATTATATTCATGAGAAGAAGATATAAGTACACTTGCTTAGAACGTACTAGCTGATACCGAAACTACATTTTTACCTTCTTCCCCAAGTAAGTACCTTCTTTTCAAGACAGTACACTAGGAGGAAGGGGCACCCAGACATGGCTAGCTCGAAGGGGTCCCCTTGAAATTCTCTTTGCATCTATATTATACCTATATATTTATTTCTCTTTGCATCTATTATACCTATATTATATCTATCACACAAATTATAATAATATTTCATATATATGCATTATAAGTTGTGGACTTAGGTATAGAGCTATTGGTTCCAACCGTACCTACACAAACTCTAAACATTATTCTCAGTTTAAATGTTGAAAAATAATTTCTCATTTTTATACGATTCTTTAATGTATGAAAGCAAATAATTTTTATGGCAAGTCATTTCGGTTGTGAAGCTAGACTGATATTAAGCTAATTTCTGTGGAATCTATGAATAGACTACATTTTTGAGGATTATGCTGGTGCTCTAAATGTTTAAGTAATAGTTTACTTCACCGCAATGTGCAAAATCATTCCTTTTTGCAAAATAAGCGTTTCAAAATTAATTCTTAATGCCTCTGAAGACAATGATCTAGTTTTTTGCCTTTTCTAAGAGATTCCGTACACTTAAGCTTGACGGCGAAAACTTAGCCTGCTTTTTTGACAAATTAAAGCAAGAAAATAAAAATCACCATAAAAATCATAAAGCCCAGATTTACTGAAAACAGAGTAGAATGACAGCCAAAATGGTATCTGACACAGAATAATAGGAAGCATCAAATTCTCTTGCAAGAAAGGGAAGACTGATGGAGAAATTCTGACTTCTTAACCGAAATCTATACTATAAAATACATAAGCTTCTCTGAAGTTTTCTTCTGAACTATATAACCATTGGTTATCAGCACTAGAATTAAACTCATTACCACTCTTCATAAATTATTCAGTGTTTGTTCAGAACACTGAGTAAAAAATATGAACTCATCAAAAAACTTTCTTTATTAGAAAATAATCCAATATTTCTAGAACTTCTGCATATTTTCTACAGAATACGAGTTAATGTCAAGTTTTTGAAATAGATCTTTTCTGCATGTGCAAGTTATTATTCATCGCGAAAGAATTAAAACATCGCATGAACTTATTTTCAAACTCACTTACTATGTTTTAGGTTTTATGAGCGCTTAATATAAATAAAAACGCCGTTATGCAGCGTGTTCAAAAAAGACTGCACGATTAAATGTCTCTACAAAAATTGATTGAAGATCCATGGTTTTAGTCAACAGAAATTAATCAAATAAGGTAGACTTTCAGACTGGTACAGTTTTGGTCATGTGATATATGCTAATAAAAGTGCATCGAACTTAAATGTTTACGTAGCCTCACACAAAAACAGTGTAGAGACATTCGGTTTATTTCGGAAGCAGGAACGATGAAAAATATGCAAGGCCTTCGCCGGGGATCGAACCGCGGACCTCTGAATTGCCGACTCAGTATGCTGACCATTACACCACGAAGGCACGCTGAGAATGTGGGAGATATACCTTATATACTCCCCTTTTTAAAGGGCGACTAGGGTTTTTAGGGGACCTAGTCGCCAAATCCTGGGTGTGGAGAGTCATCATCCACAACCCTTTCAGTTCGGGCGCCAGTGTAGAGACATTAGGTTTATTTCGGAAGCAGGAACGATGAAAAATATGCAAGGCCTTCGCCGGGGATCGAACCGCGGACCTCTGAATTACCGGCTCAGTATGCTGACCATTACACCACGAAGGCAAGCTAAGAATGTTGGAGATATACCTTATAACAGTTTCAACGAGGAAAAGCATTTCTCATAGTGTAATTAGTCTAAAAGTTTTAATAAATATTTTCTCAGCTCTAACACTATCAAAATTACCCGAGGAATTATTCATTTAAATTCCAAGGAGGGGAGTGCCATTCTGATGCAGATAAAGATAGCTACGTATGCAGCTTCTCGATCGCAGATATCTGAAATACGGTTTACTGCAGAAAAACATAAATACGGTAGCACGCATTTGAATTTCTCATTTATAGAAATTTTGAAATTCATTTCCTTTAATCCAACACTATTAATTTTTTATAAGACATAAAAGAATTTCCGCTGATTTCTGTTTTTCATACAAAGGTAGTGGCTTAAATTACATAACTCTGATAATTTTTACAGGGTACATATTACAGGTTTGCTTTTATTAAATGATTTTAGGTAAGAAAAAAGATTGGATTACTTGTATTAAGACAAAGCATGCGAAAGCTACCTGCCTAAGGGAAGGGATGTCTTCGTGGAGGGTTTTCTAAAGAAAAATGAAGAAAAGCACGAAAGCTCCCACACAGACAGCCTGTTTATTGAAAATTGAACCCAAATTGAGTTACCAATATCCAGCTATTTGAATATTTTGCCGCTGATAAATTTAAGTAGGATAAGGAAAAACTCATGAATTTAAACTTGCTATGTAGAGATCGCATGATAAATTTACTCATTGGTATCACATAACTAAAACTGATGGAATCTGAAATTATACTTAATATAATTGATATCATAAGCCATAACCATGGGTCTGCGAGAAACATCTAATAGTCAATCATTCTAATCATTCAAGGTATCTAACTACTCAAGACATATTAAATCTTACAGTCTGAAACACTTTGTATAACAATCATTCCTGGTGAAGTACTCTATTGAACTCTATTGGTGCTAGTGCATACGAGACTATCATATTAAATGCAATGCAGTTTAAGTTCCGTAACTGAATGGGGTATTAATTTGCAGTACACAAGAAATGAAGTTCTTTAGGTTGCGCACAGTTGTATGGATAACTGAGTAAGGAAAGCGCATTAGAGCTAGCTGCCTAAGGAAAGGAGTGCCTTTATTTCTAATAGACACTGACTCGTGTTTACGTTACATATGAGGAAACCCACGAAAACTCAAAGAAGTCAGCTAATTCTCCGAGATTTAAACACGGGTTTAACAATCAATTTTCAGTATTTTTAGATCTCTGGTGAGGATGGTTGCAAATGAAGTTTTCTCTCAAAATGTAACAAAATTTAGGTTAAAATGATTAGCACTTCCCTTGTTTATTTGTTTAATTTTTCCGACTACACTTAAACCTGTTTTTGTGCGGTGGATAGGGACAGCATAAAAATACCGCCTAAAAATCGCACAAAACTTCACGAGTAACTATAAAAAATAGAGTCAGAGTCGTTTAGAGTTGACTTTTTTTCAGTTAGCATGCAGTCGGTGATCAGTTTTTGAAACTACTATTGTTTCACTAGACGCTTGTATATGTCTCGGTAGCCAGATTGAAGCTCCTTTATTTATCTATTATTTATTTTATTTTTTATTGATAATTTCGTCAATTATGTTCCAATTTGATTTACCAAAAAAAAAAAAAAAA
>KK120221.1:0-29592 GCA_000611955.2 Stegodyphus mimosarum
CCGAGTGCATTCGATCTATTACGAACCCGTACGCGCCCAAAAATATAAAATTACTAATTATATTATATAATAATCAAATCAAGTCATTATTAGTCCAAAGGGGCTTTGTCCCTCCGGGGACTATTGTTTTCGTTTTGCGATTTTGCTTCGAATGACTCTGAATGTTCGTTTCACTTTTCAAATTGTTGCCACCAAATATGATCGCCCTGTATTATATTTGAAGAAATTAAATAAGGAAGAATCTCTGCATAAATGTATGTATGTTTCTCGCATAATGATAAAACAACGGTGCCTAGAGCCATCCAATTTTGAATGACGTAATCCTCCTACGAATATGGGCATCTGGAATCCCAAATTTGAAATTTGGAATTTGTTTTATTATCAATTTTATATTTTGTAAAACTTTAAATAATTTTTGATTAAGAAACAGGAGGATTTCCAAGCGATTAATGGCAACGTTGTACAGAAAAAACATTTTTATCTCGAGCGCGCGTGACTGTGTATAGGAAATTCTAAAGATACGCTCATTTAAAATTTCTTTTGCGGTATTGCTGTTGAACTGAATTTTATGGTTTAAGTGCGAAAAAAATGATATTTAATAAATATAGGTAACACATAAAAGGATTAAAAAACACCCCTTTATACGTAATTTAAAATCTAAAACATTTCAGATTTTCTTTCTCTTAAATAAATAAAACGGGAAATTCTGCCCTTAAGAATTACATTTTCTTTGAAATAGATGGAATAGTTTCAAATGAAATAAATAACGGAATTTGAGTTTTATTCATTATGAATGTCTTCTTCCGACTGGTAAATCTGTCTTTTTAAAATATATCCGTAGTGTCATGCTGTTACAAAATATCTTTTTTTCGGCTTTAAATGAGGTAAATTACTTCCATCATTTTAAAAATAAAAATATTTGCAATATGTGTACATAATCTGAAAATCCTATAACAGCTAACCGAAATTTTAAGGATACGAATTGTAAGGAAGTAATTTAAAAAATTTCCCAAATATACATTAAATATGTATACAAATTACAGTCTGGGCCTAGATTTTAATTTATAGCCTCTTTCCAAGTTTGACGTGTAATTTCAAATGCACCCGGTTCGTCTTCTATCGCTGGTGTGCGTTGCGAGGGGAATTTGAGACCGTGTCATCAATCAGTCCGCAGGAATTTCCTGAGCCTGAATGAGAAATAATGGTATTTCGAGTCCTCCGGGCTTGTGTAACCTTCTGCAGAGTGAATGATGAGGATGAGAGCTGAGGCGTATTCCTGCGAGACATCTGTCAAAAACCAGGTAAAGACGATAAGAAAATTTAAAAGAAAAGGTAACGCAGACTTCCGTATTTGTCTGGGAGAAGGATATACGAAGCAAAACAACTATCGAATATCAATCATGCTATGGTTTGTAAGTAAAATCTTTTTTTTAGGAATTCATCTTTCTCGATGTCTTTATAAAAATAATAATAATATTGAAAATTATAAGGGCATCAAAGAAGAATGTAACACCTCCGGATCTAAGGATTCTAAATTCGGCTTTGTTAATTTTTAAAATTTTACTAAAAAAAAATCCAAAAAACAGGAGTAAAAAAAAAAAAAAAAAAAAAAAATCTGAAAGGTTTCAGATTTTAAATTACTTCCAAAGGGGCTTTTTTAACGTTTTGTGTGTTACCTTTACTTATTAAACTTCATGTTCTTCGCACTTAAACCATAAAATTCGGTTCGACAGCAATATCACAAAATAACTTTAAAATGAAAAATGGCCAAACGAGGAGAAAGCCATTACAGAAGTTAACCAAATATTTGTAAGTTATTTGGAATGTTTGGCCTTATTTTTGTTATCTTGTGTTTTACAGAGGAAATTTATTATAATATACGTTGTAAATATTTAGGTTATATTTTGAGGTATTTTTGATAAATGAATACTTTTCATGTTTGATTATTTACTTATTTCGTGACATTCGAGTATTTTATCCAGTATTTTGTAAAATATTTCACTTCAATTTTACTTGGAAGCGGATCCTGTCGAGATAGTTTTCTCGTCTACTTGAAAATAAATTGAAATTGATGGGAATTAACTTAATCAAGTTGAAATATTACTTTGGATTACATTAATGAATATTTCACTCAAGTAGACAAGGAAGACGAAACACGATCAGATCTGCGTAATTGTTGGTGATTTTATCAAGAGCAGATACTACCCACTGAAAAATCAGCCTTTTCCTATGGAATTAGCAACAATTATTTTTTATCATTTTAAAAAAGTTTTTTTTCTATTTAATCTTTAAGTGACACTAACTTCTATATTACAAAAGTTGTTTTTAGTGCAATAGTTTTTACTCTTCATTTTCCGATGGGATAATCTCTCTATTAATGATTTATATACATTTTTATATATAATGATTTATATATATAATCATTTCAAATGGAACTGCTGTGATAGGTTATGGACTTTTGATCATAGGCTATATTTCACTGTTTAAAGATTCTGAATGTTCTGCCTTGTGATTTGCTTTTGCTAATTCAAGCTTGAATAAAGAGGCAAAGAATGAGTCAACATTAAAGAGAATGCATGTGACAAACTTCGAATAAGCATAGCACTCCTCATATATCATAAAATACAGCATTGCTAAGTATGACAGAAATTTGTTTATAACCATGCTTGCGTTAAAGGAATTATTATGTAACCGATTTTCTCCGGATGCCACATAAGCGGTGATATAATGAAGACATACATCAATGTAAAATATAAAGTTTTGCAAGAAGAATCTGATGTCAGCACATGAGCTCCTGCCAATTCCATGTTAAGACATAGAATGAGAGGAGTAAGAACGAGCTTTAAGTGAAGTATTACTTTCGGTTGGTCGTTTGTAAATAAAATTTCACTTGTTTACAAAATATGGTGCAATGGTATTTATAAACTATTTAATTTTGAGTTATTCTGTTCTCCTGTACAACGTTCATGATAACTGTACGTACTAGGCTTTGATTCGAAAATATCGTATTGATTAATTAAGATATCTGAGTATATCCTCTGGTCATATAGATCATATAGATCGATCGCAGTATATCCTCTGGTCATATAGTGTTTCGCATTAATATATCAAATACATAATAATCACAAAAGATTTAAAAGCTGTATGCCTGTAGAATTCCAGATAGAATATTAAGTGCTGTCTGTCATGGTTTAATTTTATATTCAGTATATTAATTTACGCTTACTATATTATTTCTTTAAAAGTAATACATAACGATAACCTTTCGTAATAGCATCCTTTTATTTGAAAAGTGATTCGATACAAAAGTGAAACAAACACTTTGACGATAATACTGTAGAGACATTAGGCTATACGGAAGCAGAAGACGTGAAAAATGAGCAATACCCAAGGCGGGACTAGAACCACGGACCTCTCGGATACGCGCCGAGCGTGCTGACCGCTACACCACGAAGGCATGTTAAGAAGGCGAGAGAAATATTTTATATACTTCTCCTTTTAAAGGGCGACTGGGGATTACGGGACCCAATCGCGAAATCCTGGTGGTGGAGAATCATCATCCACCACCATTTTTAGTTCAGATGCCATTGTGGAGTTATTAGGATTTTTTTTTTTGAAAGCAGGAGAGATGAAAAATGAGCAATAACCTCGTAGGGACTTGAACCTCGGACCTCTCGAATACGCGCCGATTGTGCTATCCACTCCACCAGGAAGACATGCTAAGAAGACGGGAGGACTACCTTATAATACATTTTATTGCTTCCTAAAGAGAGAGTTCGCCTTCAAAATAAGCGTATTCTCGTTGCATTTAATATAACTCCAAGAATATATTTAACGCTTATAAAAATAGTATATTGTTCTCGATCACATACTTATTTTAAATATTAAATTTGAGAAGTTTCAGATTATTTCATATCATATATTTTAGGAAACTCTGTTCAGAGTTTTAAGTTAAGTACCACTTCTGGTTTAATTTTAGACAAAATCTTATATTTAAAATATTGTCTCAATGATATAAAAGTCTTAAATACTAAAATTGAAATATTTTGGATTTTACTTCAACATATATTTCATCAAAAACTGTTAGAGGTTTCAAGCTAAGTACCACTTCCGGATGTCTATTTAAGACTTACGGCTTCCTGGAAAGTTCCACTTCCGGTTGTCCAATTTTACCCCCAAAAATGTAATGAACTCTATGACGAATGTAGAAATCTCAAGTACTGAAAACAGAATTTTTCGAAAATTTCATAAAAGTGTTATTGTGGACGAAAAAATTGTCACACACAGACAGAAAAACATCATTATAGAAATAATACAAAAGTGGTGTGGAGACCGTAATTCCTGCTTATTCACTAAAATCTCACTATTGAGCTTTTGAACCAGAAACATAATCTACTTTGCCTATATATATAAGTTAGTAGGAGGTAAAAATAGTGAGGGCCCTTTTTTCCCTTTAGTGCAGCCGTCAAGTTCATGCGCGTTTCTTGTCTCAAGAGCCCCACTGGTGTAAACAGAGTTTTATAGGCTTTAAGTAAAGTACCATATCCCGTAGCCCAATTTTACCCCAAATCTAATAAACTCTTTATATGAACTAAGAAAGCTGAAATATGGAAGGTGCAAAATTTTGGAATTTGCATATAAGAGTTATCCTGAACGAAAAAAAAACAAAAAAACTGTCATACATATAAGCACATACGCAGAGAAACAGACAGGTATCATTCTAAAAATAATTAAAATCCTGTTTCGTGGTTATTCACTGAAAACTCACTGTAGAATTTTTGGAAGGAAAACATTACCTATGTATATAAGTTGGCGAGATGTGAAAAATCAACTTTAGACTATCTTAAATTTTATCCTCTTCCTTATATAAAGGGAGAATATGGAAACAGGTGAGATCTAATCGGCCAAATTAAAGACGTTATGCTGCGTCCCATTTTTGTTTAGGCTCCACTGTCGAGAATGCTAGGTTTTCTTCAGTGTGGGAAACTGGTAAAAAATCAACCATGTCTTCTTTAGAGAACAAGAGATCTTCCGGTTTCTATAGTCTGTTATTTCAAAACAGGTACTTCAAGTCCATTTTTTTTGGCTCCAGACGGTCATTCATAGCCACGGTAACGACTACTGCAGAAAAAAGATCAAATTCTGCAGTTTGCTAAAATTCCCTGATTTTCTCTGAGTGGGGATGACGACGCATATTACCGTCTTAAATTAGGGGAGGGTCGCTATGACCTTGAAATACCTATTTTAAAATAACGGACTATAACTAGGTATGACGACAATAATATTACAAGAACGCATGGACGGAATACATTTAAATCCTTAGAATATTTATTGATGTGGTTTTCTTGCAGCGAGTACTTGTTGTATAATTTTTACGTACACAGAGACTCCTACTAATATAATACAGTCAGCTACCATTTTTCTGCATTGATAGTGTTCTCATTTGTTTATCAATATATTTCTATCCATGTGAAAACATCTCAGACATGTGAAACAAGCTCAATATTCGTCACGTGAATCGAATTCGGAAGCAAATCATCAGTATTTAATCCTTTGGGCTACTGATGAGTTCTAAGAAAAATGGCATTATTTTACTGAAAATGAGACCTTCTGAAAGAGGGAATTTTACAATTTGCTCTAAAAATCGTAGAAGAAAAGTATTTAGAATTAATGATCCCATGTGATTTCATTTTGTAATATTTCAGGTACCGCGAAATATACACTCACGTTTGTGAAAATTGCAACACCATGAAGGACTTAGGCGAGTGAGCTGAAATTTTCAGGAAATGCAAAGTAGCGCATGATATGCAAATGATTAGAATTGCAAATCCGTAGCGCATGCGTATGCTGAGCAGCGCCCTCTGAACGGCTGATGGATCCGAATAAATAGACGGCTGTAGCGAGGCGCGTATGGTTATCGGTGGTTATCTGCTAGTGGTAAACGTTAACTCAATCTGTACTTATGCCTCGTCGACGAAAGAGAGCGAGATTTGAACAACTTACAGAGTTTGAACGAGGGAGAATCATCGGCCTTCGTGAAGCTGGATTGTCGTATCGTGCAGTAGCCTCTCGTGTGCAGCGTAACAGCAGCACAGTGATGCGCGTTTGGAAGCAGTGGACGGACGAGTGTCGGACAACTCGGAAATCCGGGAGTGGACCCCGAAATGTGACGTCAGCTCGCGATGATAGACACCTGGTCCGCATGGCGCGGACGGACCGTACAGCTTCCTCTAGACAATTGGCAGCACTGTGGTCAATAGCTACAGGTGTTTCATTGTGTGCTTCATCAATTCGTAGACGTCTGCTGCAGTGTGGACTGCGCGCACGGACTCCTTTATACAGGATCCCCCTAACGCACGACCATCGCCGCCTGCGGCTACAATGGGCCAATCAGCATAGAGACTGGCGTGCTGATTGGCAGCATGTCGTGTTTTCTGACGAATCCCGCTTTAATTTGTGGTACCATGATGGCCGCATTCGTGTCAGACGCTATGCCGGTGAACGCCACCTTCCGGAGTGCATTATCGAACGCCACAGTGGACGAACACCCGGAGTTATGGTCTGGGGCGCCATAGCATATCATAGACGATCTCAATTGCTACGAATTGTGGGCAATCTGAACAGCAACCGGTATATCCGTGAAGTTCTACAGCCCGAAGCTGTTCCCTTCCTTCAAAGCTTGCCAGGCGCTGTATTTCAACAGGACAATGCCCGCCCTCATACTGCTCGGATTGTTAAATCCTTCTTTGCAGCGCAGCAGGTACAGCTTCTTCCTTGGCCTGCGTGTTCCCCGGATGTGTCGCCAATTGAACATGTGTGGGATGTCATTGGTCGGCGTCTTGCTCGTGATCCTCGTCCTGTTGCGTCTGCAGACGAACTTTGGGTACGCGTACAAACGATATGGAATGCTCTTCCTCAGTCAGACATTCAAACTTTGTTTGACTCCATGCCACGTCGTGTAGCAGCACTTATTGCGGCGCGTGGTGGCCACACAAAATACTGATTCTGATATCTTGTTCTTGTTTGTTTGCTTTGAACATTTAATCATTTATTTGTACCACTACCACTCAACTGTGTATTAAATTGCATTCAATTATGACGATTCCTTCTTGGTGTTGCAATTTTCACAAACGTGAGTGTACATCCACCTCAAGGATCATTATATTCACATTAATATAATATGTTATATTCTTACATATTTCACATGGTATCTAGGTGAATCAAACAGATTGTGTTTACTCAAGAAATCTAGAATAGAACACTATATCAGGCTAACTAACGATATAGCCCAAGAATATTATTGCTAGGACAGGTGAAGGTCGGGAGGTTGTTCACATTTTTCTGTGAAAGCTATTACCCGTCAATTGCATTCTCATTGTCGCATAGCAACCTCGAAAAATCCGATATTCGTAAATGATGGGCACTTCTCGGTAGTGAATAAATAAACACTCCCCAGAAAAACAGCCGCATTTGACATGATAGCGACAAGAACAGAAGGGTACGTAGAAACTTGTATTTTTTAAATCTCGGGTTTGTAATCCAAGAAGGATTTCGAAAATATCTATTTTTTTTAACAAACCTTAAGATCGCAGCAAAAAATCCGAAATCTGAAAACTAAAAGCTGAAAAATCGAAACTAAAAACTGAAATAGCCGTACGTGTGCCAACGATTGCCCCTTTTTTTCTATAACTGAAAACTACACAGCTTGCCTACTTTATTCGTATTTTTGTATATAAAAAAATGAAGCTAAAATGTGAAACGGGGATGTTGTATCAGAGTGCTAGAATAGAGAGCTGATATCAGTCAGATAATGTCGTCATGATCGAATTATTCGAACCTCAGCCTTAAAAAGTAAATTATGGTTGTTGTTTTTGGCCCCTAGGTGAGTGACAATAATCTGATGGCACACCTCAGGAGGTTGAGGATTAAACTCTCTGTCAGTTCTTTTTAAACAGCAATCCAGGCATAAAGCCTTTTTGACGTTAGAAACATCATTAAGGACCAAACTGAAAGGACAAAAACTGGTTTCAAGTGCCTGGTCTATATTAAGTTGGTGAGAAATAATATAGACGTACAGTTAAGCTTAGTTAATTTTTTTTTTATTTTCTATAACTGTGCTTCGGTATTCAGGTTGTCTGGAAATTATTCTGCCTCAGTTTCGTCTGGAGATTTGAGATATATTCTCTTTATTTCTAGAACTGTGGAAAACTGCTTAAAAATTATCTGAACTACTACTTGGAATGGAAGTCATTTCACAGAAAAGGTGCGAGATATTGCCAGCTAGAGAAGTCGACAATCATATGGGCAACCTGACTATGCAGACCTCTGCGAAAGTTACCTGGCGAGAAATAAGCGATAAGACAACTCAGAACTTTTCGCTGATTAGTTAATATAGTTATTATCGCCGAGTTTAAAAGTTCATTGTCAGGAGTGGTTGGAAATTAGTCTGAATCCCTTTCGCACCTGCAATAGTTAAGGAAGCATTTATAGGTACCCACAACAGCGCTGAACACTTTAATGACAATGGAGATTGTGTCCATAATTAGAAACATTCTGCGAAATCATCAAGCCAAAAAATCGAATGAAGGAATGGAACTGAATTCCAAAATGGTACTTTAGAAGGTCAGAGAATGTAGTTATCAGTTATGACAAAGGAAAGGGCTTTGAAGTGCAAAATTACTGTCGAATAGGAGAGGAAAAAAAGGAAAGGTGTTAAGGATGTATATTATAAGGTGCAAAAAATATGCTGATAAAATGCATTGATTGAGTTCTGAACCATTCCATGAACATTCTTTATTCATTTTTGAATGAGTTATAATTACCCATTGTAATGTATAATACAAATGACTAATTTTAGGAAGTAGAATATCACATTTACTGGGTTTTAAGAAATCTGCTGTTTCGGGTAATGCAAACCATTTCTATAATTCAGAATGTCGCTGGCGCTTGAACTCGTGAGATCTTCTTATTTGAAGATATCCCTTTCAATATCAACAAAAATCAACGAAATACATTTTATAAGGAAAGGACTTCAGTTAATGCGGGAAGCATTTCCACATTTGAATTGTTCGTCAAATTTAATTTAATTTTGGCTTGGAAAACAATTTTTTCCATTTTCCTTTTCTTAAAGCCTTCTCATTCGAAATACTGAATTAGAATGGGTTTGGTTTTATCCAATTATGGCAAAACCTCGAGGCTCTCTCGACTAAGGAAACAAATGCCATCGTGGAGGACTTTCTAAGGGAAACTGGCTTATATACACGTTCACATGCGGAAAACCAAGGAAACACCGATGCAGTCAGTCCGTTAATGGGCTTCGAACCTCGGCCGAACTGCTAGTGTTCAGCGACTTTACCGCTCGGCTGCTAGTGGGCGAATCAGAATCGGTAAGTACTATACTTGCGATCGTGTATGGTGAGGAGCTTCAACTTTCAGATTTTGTAAATAAGCAGTTGTGTGGCATGCGGGGTGGCTATTGCCTCCGCCGAATCTAAGCAAGATATGAAGGCCCTGGTTTTGTCGAAGTTTTTACACAAGGAATTGTGAATCAGATCCAAGTAACGAAAGTTGGTTGATCCAAGTAACAAAGTTAGTTATGACAAAACTTCTGATAGGTGATCTTCTTTGAATAGAAAAGCATAATGACCGGATGCCTTTATGAATATTCTTGCAAAGTCATTTACTTTGCTGCCTTTCTCCTCGCTGCATTTTCGTAAATTGGCTTTTTTTTTTTAAATAATTTTTTTCCTTTGAGCGCTCTCATTTGCTCTCATTCGATTCTGATATCTAAGCATGCTTTTCAAGGAACAATTTAAATACAGGATTTTTTACTTTGTATACCGACATTCCTGTCTTCACTAATGCCATGATAAGATTTGCACTGAACTCAATGAATGATAGTAGCTTTTCTGCTCTTAAAATCGAGGCACATGCCAAATTGTTGTTGTTACTTATGTTCACTTGTCTGACCACAGCATCAGCCCAAGCCCACGAAATTCCTTGTGGCAAGGAGCGCACGATACGCCTGTCATTGGCAACAGCTTTGAACACCTTACAGGTGACAGTGCGGTTGAGCTCAGTTACTCCCCCAATTTTGATGGAGAGCACTCCGGGGCGAAGAGTCCGAGGGTCTTCCACCCCTCTCACCTTCGACCAAACTACACGAGAGGACTTTCGGCTCGCTGCGTATTTATAGTGCCGCCATGCCGCAACGACACTATACATTTACAAACATCCATGCCTTCTCTGGGATTCGAGCCTAGGACTTTCGGCTCGCTGCATATTTATAGTGCCGCCATGCCGCCACGACACTATACATTTACAAACATCCATGCCTTCTTTGGGATTCGAGCCTAGGCCTTTCGGCACTGCAGTTAGCGAAGCTAACCACTATAACGGTTGGGCTGTACCAAAGTAGTTTATTTTGGTTGCAACTTGTGAAGTCCTATTTTTGTTGCGCTGATGAGCGGATTTATTCCGTTTCTTTAATATTTCTTATGGATCCCACTATTTGCATCGTAAATGGTACTTTTCCAATGGATTATCTTTTGGAATGCTTGAGTGCCATAAGTGGGCGAGTGCTGACAACTGAATGCTGGTAGTTCGACTCAGGTTCAAGTCCAGGGGCTGGTTGCATGGTTGGTTTTCAGGGTTTTCTCTGATGTGTAAATAGCCTTAGAAAATCCTCCCAGAAGGAAGCTTTTCTCAGGCGGATAGGCTTTGCGTGCTTTGACATATTCAGATAACTTAATATTGAATTATATGCAGCAATTCAAATTTCTTTGTAGCAGCCCTATCGTGGTCTTAATTCAGGACTTCTTGCTGAGTAAAATCTTTCGAGTAAATCCAATTACGGCAAAACCTCGAGGCTCTCTCGACTAAGGAAACAAATGCCATCGTGGAGGACTTTCTAAGGGAAACTGGCTTATATACACGTTCACATGCGGAAAACCAAGGAAACACCGATGCAGTCAGTCCGTTAATGGGCTTCGAACCTCGGCCGAACTGCTAGTGTTCAGCGACTTTACCGCTCGGCTGCTGGTGGGCGAATCAGAATCGGTAAGTACTATACTTGCGATCGTGTATGGTGAGGAGCTTCAACTTTCAGATTTTGTAAATAAGCAGTTGTGTGGCATGCGGGGTTTCACACATATGTTTCACATATGTTTCTTTAATACAACTATCCACTACAGTCCGAGCTGTCGAAAATGCTGTATGTCTTCTGAGGCTCTGTTGTGCACTGTGAAAAACTGTAGAGAGTAGTAAATAAGCAAACTTTTGCAGTGCACTGTATACAGCGTTATGGTTTTGGGAGACACACGAATTTTTTATTTCTTTTCGCGAGATTTTTCGGCTCGAGCGTAGCCAACTGACTCATTTTAAATGGGCCTAAATAACATACGGAAGTAAAGAAAAATAAGTGAGATCGTCTATAAATACAGCTATAATACAAGTTAATAGTTTACATAATACAAGTTCATTTTTTGAAAATTATATAGGCACATCTTCTACCTTTACATTCTTGTAAGCGCCTATGAAGATTTCCCTCCATCCGCCTACCTAAGATCCCTGTTAAGAGGGTCTGAGTACTGAGTAGAATCACGGTGCCCAAGCCTGGTGATCCAGGTTTTAGGAGGGAGGCCCAGAATCATCCCCCCATAAGTCCTCTTAACCTTGTTTTTCTTTCATAGCATGTTTCTCATTACGTCTTTCTTACGAAGGTAAGGAAAACGAGTTAAAGAAACCATAGAAAAACATCTGTACCTCGGGCCTCACACTTGTTCAGTTCCGAATGACTGCATGACATGGGTCCCCCCCCCATCTTTCTGCCTTCCAACCACGATAATCTATCTCTTGGCGCAATATTCAAGTATGAAATAGGTCACTCGGCTCCACACCTTTCTATATACACTCACGTTTGTGAAAATTGCAACACCAAGAAGGAATCGTCATAATTGAATGCAATTTAATACACAGTTGAGTGGTAGTGGTACAAATAAATGATTAAATGTTCAAAGCAAACAAACAAGAACAAGAGATCAGAATGAGTATTTTGTGTGGCCACCACGCGCCGCAATAAGTGCTGCTACAAGACGTGGCATGGAGTCAAACAAAGTTTGAATGTCTGACTGAGGAAGAGCATTCCATATCGTTTGTACGCGTACCCAAAGTTCGTCTGCAGACGCAACAGGACGAGGATCACGAGCAAGACGCCGACCAATGACATCCCACACATGTTCAATTGGCGACATATCCGGGGAACACGCAGGCCAAGGAAGAAGCTGTACCTGCTGCGCTGCAAAGAAGGATTTAACAATCCGAGCAGTATGAGGGCGGGCATTGTCCTGTTGAAATACAGCGCCTGGCAAGCTTTGAAGGAAGGGAACAGCTTCGGGCTGTAGAACTTCACGGATATACCGGTTGCTGTTCAGATTGCCCACAATTCGTAGCAATTGAGATCGTCTATGATATGCTATGGCGCCCCAGACCATAACTCCGGGTGTTCGTCCACTGTGGCGTTCGATAATGCACTCCGGAAGGTGGCGTTCACCGGCATAGCGTCTGACACGAATGCGGCCATCATGGTACCACAAATTAAAGCGGGATTCGTCAGAAAACACGACATGCTGCCAATCAGCACGCCAGTCTCTATGCTGATTGGCCCATTGTAGCCGCAGGCGGCGATGGTCGTGCGTTAGGGGGATCCTGTATAAAGGAGTCCGTGCGCGCAGTCCACACTGCAGCAGACGTCTACGAATTGATGAAGCACACAATGAAACACCTGTAGCTATTGACCACAGTGCTGCCAATTGTCTAGAGGAAGCTGTACGGTCCGTCCGCGCCATGCGGACCAGGTGTCTATCATCGCGAGCTGACGTCACATTTCGGGGTCCACTCCCGGATTTCCGAGTTGTCCGACACTCGTCCGTCCACTGCTTCCAAACGCGCATCACTGTGCTGCTGTTACGCTGCACACGAGAGGCTACTGCACGATACGACAATCCAGCTTCACGTAGGCCGATGATTCTCCCTCGTTCAAACTCTGTAAGTTGTTCAAATCTCGCTCTCTTTCGTCGACGAGGCATAAGTACAGATTGAGTTAACGTTTACCACTAGCAGATAACCACCGATAACCATACACGCCTCGCTACAGCCGTCTATTTATTCGGATCCATCAGCCGTTCAGAGAGGGCTGCTCAGCATACGCATGCGCTACGGATTTGCAATTCTAATCATTTGCATATCATGCGCTACTTTGCATTTCCTGAAAATTTCAGCTCACTCGCGTAAGTCCTTCATGGTGTTGCAATTTTCACAAACGTGAGTTTATTACCTCAGGGGCTACGAAATGTGGAATATTTTCGTCAATATAGTACCTATAGAGTTTCAATATATCTCATTATTTATTTTGGCATATATTTTAGAAGAATAAACAAAATACAGCTTTAAAATGCTAAATTTATTCTGAATATTTAAAAAATTTTAAAATCAATTTCCTAATGATTACTTAAGTTTCTGATTTATTACGGTCCAATTAATTAGAAATGGCTTTTTCTTTAATAATGCATTTTTAGTGAAGTTATAAAGTTTAGTCGATTTATCTATCATAAATTCTAACTAAAATTTAGACAGACTGACCGTAAATTATCGCTACTTTAACGACAGAGAGCTGAGAAGTTTTAAATAAACCTTTTTATTAAATCAGAACTTGAGCATAAATGCACAACTCCTGCTTACAATTCAGTCAGACACTTGTGGCGATGTAACTCAAAGTAACAGTAAACGTAAAATTTAATTTCAATTAAGCTAGTAGCCGAAGACTACACGAAATTAAACGCGAAGTTGGCTCACAAAACTTGTCAGGACTGAGTGTTCGGTGCATACTCTTGGCGAACATATTCGTGAAGTAATCTAAGTTCTGATCTTGAACAGGGAGCTGAATGCAGCTATGTTCTGTGGTAGAATAATGTGATTAAGTGGTAGAATAACTACACGTAAGAAGGATTTAAAATCCTCTTTTATTAAACCACAATTATATACAACCACTTCCCAACTCGGGAGGGATGACAGAAAATAATGACCGCACTTGGGTCTAAACTGAACAATCAAATAATTTAAACTAAAGTTAAGTAGAAATTTAAGTAGTTGTTGCTCAGAGAGCTATAAACGCGAGGTTGGCCTCTATGCTAAATGGTGCGTAGCAAGATTTAACTTATACTAACGCACTTAGATTTACTTCAATAAATAATATTGAATAGTAACATCGCTAGGGCTTAGAATTTAAATATTAACTAGTCAGGCGAACGTCGAACAGAGCAGCAGTGATCTGAGCCTAAAAGCTCTGTCACACTGAGTAGTTCCTTGCTAACGGTTAAATACCAAAACTTGGCTCCACTTCAAATTAGCATAAAGCTGAAACGCGCGCTCATTCTAAGGGAAGTTGAAATAAGAAATCATAGGAAAGGGAAAATTAAAATAAAACTTTGTTAGTTTAAACTAAAACCTTACAAACTAACGAGCGTAATTCAAACATCGGCTATTATAATGCAAGACTACAAATCTTAACTGAGCTAGTAGCAACTTAGCGACGCGTCCTCAAGAGGCAGAACAGGCTGCCTTACAATTCAAAAAACTCAGTTTAAATACTCGCAAACTAATGATTACTTGAGTTGCATTCTGACTTCAAACTGCATTCATTTGCATTCTGACTGGGAAAAGGAAAGAAGTGACAGTAAAGGTCTAAATCATAAAATAACTGGTTAATTAGCATAAAGGAACTTTACAAAGCTAACTTTAATCGTTAGAACAAATATCTGTTTTCCATACGTACGTAAAGCCTTTATTTCAACTACAGAAAATCTTTAATCTCTCTGAAGTCAGAAACGTTTACAATCTATTTTTTTCCTTTTAATAGTCGACCTCTGAACATTGGTAGTTCAAACCCAGGCGAACGGGCTGGCTGCATGATTGATTTTCCTAGTTTTCTCCATGAAACGTAAATACGAGGCAGTTGTTTTCAGAAAGTCCTCCACGAAGGCATTCCTCCTCTTAGGTACATAGCCCTCACAGCTTTGTCATATTCAGATAACTTAATTTAACCCTTTTTATCGTCGCACTGCGTTACGTTGCGCCACCACATTATTGATTAACCAGACGGATTCTGTTGCTAAGCTTGCAGAAGGCTTTTAGAGAGATTGAATGGCTAACTGTCCTTTTCTCGAGCTGTTGTAATTTTACAAAAAAAAAAAAAAAATTCAGTTTATCTTTCAATTTAAAAGGCATAATTTTAAACTGCAAATCAAGTGATTGTAACAAACTCAAAGAATAAAAACAATACATGTAGATTTAATAATCTTTTTTTGACTTTCTAATATTGTATCTAGCGGAAATAATTTATAATATATCTAGCTGATTTAAATAAACGCTTACACCATTCACCTAGTTCATGAAAGAATGTTGTGTGAAACATCATGTACTTAGCTACTGCATAATTATCTTTACTAGAAACGATTTCCGTAAAAATTGTTAGTCACAACAGCTATTTTTTAGCACTGTACCCTATGTAGCCTAATTAGTCCTTCACACTTCTGAATTTTTAAGGCTGGATCATTTACTGTTAATTCTTAAATTTTTTCTTATTCTGTCTAATTATCTTGATTAGCTGTGAAAAACCGATAACAGATAATGTCTTATATTTAAATATTTATTATATCCGTCCCTAACAATAATACAAGAAAACCGCAATACATTCAGCAATTGATAAGTCTGCGGACACGTTCTTGATCACATTTGAACCATTTTACATCGCTATGACTACACAATTGATGAAGGAATGGTGAGCTGCAAGCTCGGCGTTATACGTTTTGCTGCCCGGTGCAAGCTCTGCGTTTATGAAATTCTGCCTCCCAGTGCCCTCCTAAATTCGACAAAGATTGCTGCCTCTAATTATTGACGACCGGTGCGGCCACATCGGTTGCACAGACGCCGGAACTGGCTCTGGTGAGTAACAACACGTTAGCAGAACAGCAAGCGAGAGCAAGAATGAGCCGAGTCTAAGATGAACATCCGATTCAGGATGATTTCGTTTCCATTCAACTTTATCATTGTTTGGTTAAGTTTCGTATCTAGAATTTGAAATTATTATTGGATGAAGTGTTATATAATTACCTGTGTCATCAGCATTATATAAGAATCATATGACAAGGATTAATTTTAAAGTGACGCAGTTTAGAGAGTTTTTTTATAAGCAGGTATTATTTTTAGTATAGGAAAGGGAAATAAAGAAATTCAAATGGAAAGCAAAGGTGCTATTGCAAATTAAAGTTTGATTTACATATTGCTTACCTTTTATATGTATAAATGTACATGTGTGCTTGTGTGTAGATTAAAATGACTTAAAAGAATGTAATAAGGTAGATTAAACTTCGTGGGCATTTTGTGTTGCTGCAAACATATACAGGGAGCGCAGAAGTACCTTCCCGATTTTAAATCAAGAAACTTCAGAAAAGTCGAGTAAATTTATATTTTGAAACTCATAATACAAAGTGTGTTATTGAAGTTTTATTTATGAAAAGGATGTCTAACAGATTATATCCTCTTTTGCAATGACAAATAATGAGCTCTTTTTAGCACAAGGGATTTTGCTGTTCGCGGTGTTCCTGCCCTCCTTGCCTCTACCATTGATCCTCTCTCTTCAAATTTCGTTACAAGTTGCAATATTGCATGCTTAGAAGGAGCATATCTGACAGTAAAATGTCGTCGAAAGTTTCTCTGAGCAGAAATAGTGCTTCTTTCGTTTTCCAAATAAAAAGTTACGATCTTTATCCTTTCTATAGGCATGTATCGCTTCATATCAAAATTCCCAAGTATTTATTTTAAGCTAAAAAAGAAGAATTAAATAAATATTAATTCCAGAAAGAATTATTGAAATTAAAAATCGCGAAGATACTTTTGAGCCACCTTGTATATAAATATATATTAGAATATGAAACAAATAAGAAAATCTGATGAAGGGTGAAAAATGCAAGGATGAAAATAGTAAATAAAAGATGAACAAATTCATTGATAATAGAAATTTTCTTGATGAGTCCTCTCACCGGGGGGGGGGAGCATGGCATACAATCAAGTATTACAAGTCCTGTTTCTGAGTTTAGAGCTTGAACCTTCGTAATTTAAGAAAAAAGAAGTAAAAATAAAACTAGCGATTTAGTAATGCCAATATAAGATTAAAAACTATCCATTCCCTGCCCTACGTGACTTTTTAAATTAACGAAAGCTGAATTTGGCTGAACAAACGTAGGTGAAAATTGAAGATGAAAAATTATAGTGAATATATAGTTATGAATGTCCATAAATAGCTATAAGTTTGCTGACTTACTAAAAACGAGCCATAAATGTGAAGCAGCCGTTTGTTTCAGCATAATGGATAACGTGAACTGCTAATGCGACAAAAAACGCTTTTATAGAATTTTTTTTTTTGAAGATAATTTATCAAGGAGTAAATAATTAAACTGCAGGGATAACTGACTGCAGATTCCCAAAGAAATAAAAGCAGTTAAGTAACAAACCCTCAAAATGGAAAAAAACATCCACTACAGAAGCACATAAGGCAAATTAGGGGAAAAAATAATATGAAGTCTTGAAAACAGTAAAAATATGTATTAAAATGCATTATTGGCGATACTTTTTAATCTTGAAATGGAAGAAAAACAAAGAATAACTAGTCAAAAACAATCGCTAATAAGTTGCATATGTGCATGTGTGTAACATACAACTGCTTTTATAATAGTTTTCTTTTTTAATTTGGTTATTTTCTCTTTCTATTCTAGAAATAGTATAATAAATCTTTATGAAGTGTGACATTGCAAAATCAATAACTAATTGCATGAGGCTTATGTAATGTCGTTGAGACTCGTACTTATATAACGGAAAAACTAAAATCTTCTACCTAACAGTACTCAAACCAAAGTTTTATAGACCAATAACACTAAAGCGATAAGGTATCACTCTATTCAAAAATTAAAAAAAAAATCCATATGTCTTTATATAACAGTAACAGTAACATTGTCTTCTTCTTCTAACACTTGCCTTTTTTAAGTTAAGATACATGCTATGTTTCTTTTGTTGCGAACTTTAACGCCGTGAGTTTCTAAACCCGTACTTGTTAAATAGGACGGTCATACCTCGGAGCTTGCATTTCTTAATTTTATTCAGTATTTTACATATTATGAGTAAACTAAATAATCTGTTGATCAGTTCAGGCCCACGACAACTTATCGAAGAAAAAACCCCAGCTATGGAATCGTCATCATCACCTATGTTAAACTCTAAATTTGTATCCCTAAATTTGTTTATGTTCCATGTTTCATACATACGGTGTATGTATAAAACATGGAATGTATATTGAATATTAAACATCCTTGAATTTTATATATATTGAACAATTATCTTTGAATTTTATACGCATTGAACAATTATCATATATGAACATACATTGAACAATTATCCTTGAATCGTTTTTATAAACTGTGATTGTAGTCATCGAATATACTGGAATTTTGAACTGGCTATGTATTAAAAGTCTTACAACCCTTTTGTATCTTTTAGAGATTATTTTGTTTGACTTTATATGGAATTTTATATCCACTAGGAATTATTATTATTATTACTTTTTCTTTTTGTTAATCCTCACTTTGTTATAGTCTCTACTGCTTAATAGTATTTTCAGAACTTTACTCTTTAGCTTACAAGTAGCAGTTTTATGTTTTCACATTGTTGTTCCTAAGTTATTTCGTAGCTTCCAAAGTTTTCTTTGTAAAATTCTAATGTTCTGTTGGGTTGTATTTTAATATAAGAAATCTCCTTCTAATTATCACTACTCATTCTCTTATCAGGGGTTTTGCTTCGTTTGTTTATTTTTAACTCTTTACTGATTCATAACAACAACTTTTTTAAAACACTTGATATCTTTCTCTCTCTATGTAAATGCATAATTTCCGAGTTGAGAATTTTCGGGAATAAATCACAAAAGCATAATACCGTGTTGAAAATGATATGAAAGACATGTTTTAAGCACGCGCCGTCACCTAAACTGAAATGAATGCCCTACTATGCTTTTTTTTTCCGTCACTTCCCCAGTTTATTTTTCATGCGGTAATGGGAGGCTTCTTCACCCTCATTGATGATTACACTCCCCAGAATGCATCCATGAATGCCTTTTACGTAAAGGCAGACTTGTAGGCGTCTTTTGGTGATCTTTGTAAGTAACGGGTGAAAAACTAGTATGACGATTCATTTCTTGCACCGTCATAAATCCCCGTTTTATGTTGAACCCTCAAAGAGGAGTTTCCTCCTCTTTTACTAGGAAAAAAAATCCTGGGTTGGTTTGTCTGTCTCATGTGTCACGAACATTCCTGTCAGTTTTCAAGTTGATGCCTTTCCTAATGTTTTCTTAAGCATTTCTCAGTAAACTGGGATTGTGAGCAATAGCGTATGAAGACACATTTATTTATTACGAAACAGACACATGTATTCACTGCTCTTTTTTTATACGAATAAAATCAGTCTTCCAAAAATGCATACTTATTTTGATATGACATATTAAATTTGAGTCAGTTACCTTTGACAGTCTTGTTAAAGCTATTTTTTTCTTCTGTTATTGCAGTTTTTACTGGGTGTATGTAATTATGTATACATCAAAGTATGTTATTATGTATCCACCAAAGAGAGGTCCAAAATGTGTATAATTTTACAGAAATAATTTAGGTAATCGGTTAATATATACGTTAACGCCGCTCTGTTAAAAAAAACATTAACTGTTAGTGCCTTCAAATTGGCGATATCTGTTCTTCTTATATGGCAACCTTTTATTTCTATGGTAAATGTAGTTTAAAATGCTTTAAAGTGTTCTTTCGTTATGCTTCATTGGAAGCAGAATTTGAAAAAAGTAATAAAGTTGTTAAAAAATCTTAAATAGTTTTTATTTCTGAAGTTATATTACAGTCCACTATAAAACTAAGCGAACAACATACATACACACATACATATATATATATACTTTTAAATATTCAGCACTTTTCGACATAAATGCCCTTAGTGTCGACCTGCTTCTTTAGAACATCAATTTATTGCTCGTAAAACTCACTCGCTTTCAAAATTGATGCTGTGCATTGGAACCTCGAAAATCAATCTGGTTTAAACGCTATCGTATTTTCCTTATATCACACCAGATAATTTCTGATCTTATTTTAAATCAAAGCCTTTATGCATTGAAAATACTGCAAAGATGGAAATGATATCATGAAGGTAATCTAGTTACATTTAAAAAAAAACGAAGAAAGGCGATTTTCGCAAGTGTTACGATTTGTGGATTAATCGTCTAAAGAAAGCCATCACGTTTAACTAAACTACGATTAAGTTGAAAAATTTTAAATAACTAAGCTATCAAAGGAGAAAATTTAACTAGGTACTTAACTGCTGGGATTCCTATAAAGTTTTATGTTCCATAAATGCGGGAATACAGGTTTCCTAATACAACTGAATCTCTGACATATCCAAACTAGGAAATCCAATCAATGAACTAATGTATGAGATTTACGCTGTCCTTGAGTTATGTGGCGTTGTCTTACAAATTCGAGTCAAAGAAATAGAATCTTGTTTCAGTTTAACATCATAAGCTGTATATATCTTTTTTAAAACTGCTTTGTCTTAAACAAAAAATCAAATTGTTAGAAAAGAATAGTCTAAGAACGAGAAAACTAAAACAAAGAGAAAAAGGCACAGGAAAATTTAAAATTCTGTCATCGGAATAATAAAAGAAATTGCTATCTGTGTTGGAAGCAAATTCGGAAATTTAATTTAAAACAGAAAATTCTATACATAGAGCTATCCAATTTATTGCATGTCAGAGAACATTCTGGCTTCGAAAGAAAGCTAAAGATAAATAAACAGAATTTTCTGTAATGCTAATAGGATCATATTTTTTCGTTCTGCATTCTATGGCACATAAATTTGATAGCATTCTCCGGCTATGTTATTCGGGAAGTATTCAAACGCATATAAACCGATTCGAAAACTGAATTGCTTCTTATCTGCTCCTCTCACGGCAATTTTTTTCTTACTTTTTCATTTTACCTGTCAGTTTCTTACTAGCACAATGTGTTTATTTAAATTCAAAGAAGCATATGAATCCAATATACATCTTACTCTTTCTGGTTGTCGAACTCAGTTATTTTGAATTTCCACTGAAATAGAAGTTTTAGTATCTTCGATTTTTTGCACTTCCAGTTAACTTGGAAAAAAAAAGTTCGTCGAATTTTATCTCGGTTATCTCGAACACTGCGAGTTTTAAATCAACTAAATAGATATTCCCTCGGTATTAAAATGATTGTCCGATTTATAAATTTGTATCGGATTAAGGGGATAGAAATGGGAAAAGTAGTTTTGAGTACGTTATCTTGTACTTTTATATAACAGAATTTTGATACTATATGTCGCGATTTATTTTCAGCCTTTTTATGGAACTATGGGGAAGGAAAGCACTTTAAAGTCTTAAGAAAGTAGTGCGTTTCTACAGGAAACTATTGAGAAACTCTAAAAATGAAAGATTTAAGCAAGGTATAAGCTTTTGCAGAATTTTAATTGAAATCTTAAAATATTTTAATATTGTTATAGATTGTATCGGGTAGATAATTATTTTATTTATTTAATTCGCAATAAAGTCAGAAAAGGTGTTTATTATAGATTTCAGGTAAGTAATTATTCTGTTCGCTTAGTTCACAATAAAGGCAGAAAGGAAACTTCTTCTAGCTTTTAGACAGAAGGAAACTTTTTCTAGTTTTTCACTCGATTAACGTCGAAACCCAGAGAATTTAGTGCCTTAAAAATGCATTGCATAAGAATGCTCAATTTCTATTGCAGAAAATTCTTAAAATACGTAAAGAAGCATATTTTCGGTATAAAGCGTAAAACAACAGAAAAATACTTCGCTTTGCATTTCTGACTCTCAGAAATATGGAACGATATGGAGGCAAAACAATAGCGTTTTTAATATTAGTAAAAGTCTTGCTATACTGAGGAACTTTAAAGTAAACAGTTGCATTGTGACAACATTAACATCATAGAAGGAAATATCTAGAGATTATTAGGTTTTTCGAAGAAGAAAGCTGTAAGAAATCAACTGCGCCCTCCCCGGCATTGTTTTGTTAGCTGGGCGTACTAACCACTTACACTAAGAAAGCACGTACAAAGGAATGCAAGACTTCCTTACATTTTCCCAGTCTTACAGAATCAGTGGAGAGTGGCAAGAGAAACAATCGACTGAATTCAGATGGTGTCGAATTATCGTGCACATTTTAGTGCAGGTACTATTGAAGAGAATCTTAGGTTCTCCGGAGCAGGAAGCAAGAAAATATCAACTCTGCTTTCGCCGGCATTTGAATCATGGCATGCTCATCACTTACGCAACGAGAGTACTCACAGGGGAATGCGATATTTCCTTACAAGTGAACCCTAAAATATTTTACATTGCTGCCACCTTTATTTTCGAATTTTTTAATGTTATCATTTCGATACATTAAAAACTAGGAAGAATAAGATCACACTTTCAGTTGTTAAAAAAGAAAAAGCTAGAAACATTTTTGAAGCTTTTTCCGGCATTAATGTCTGTCAAACCACGGCTGTACAGAAAAGCTCTCTCCGTAACGATAATAAATGCCGTACAGAAAATGTCTAGAGCAAGCGGCAAGTTCTCCACTTGTTTTCTTGATCTGTCTTACTGATGATGTACATACCATGCTGCTGTCTGTCAGACAAGGATATCAGCAAATGACATTTCCTGTTAGTTGGTAGGGGAAATCCGAGCCACACGAATGAGAGAATTTCTTTTCATTTTTGAGAACTGCTTGCCCCTCAGCATATTTAGATCCTATTTTTTGATGAAAGACAGGGTGTGAAGGAGATCAGGGAATTAACTTATTTCCCGGCTTCATGGGTAAACAGACTGATGGATCTGGACTTTAGAGAGAGAAGGAAGAACATCTTCTAAGCAAAGCATGACGAAATACTTCTCCGATGAGTAATAATTCTAAATCTGGAAGATCCACTGCCACTTCTAATATCCTATAAATATGGTGTTTTGATTAGACATGTATTTGATATGCAAATTTGATAACAAAACTGAGAGTTAAGCATAGATGAATGAAGGGACTATTTCAAATTAAAATTGAAATTTTGATTTACATATATTTTTTTATTTTACAAATCTCTTCTTTCCTACAAAGAGAAAAAAGCTTAGCGACAGAAAAGCTATTTTAAAAAAAGCAATAAAGCAGTGAAAAATCAAAAGAAGTATAAATATGGAAAATATGAATCATGAAAGTTTTGAAGTAAATAATATTTTGAGCATAAAATCAGAGCAATGTATTTGAAATTTCAGTTAGTTTAAAAAAATATTCTTCTTTAAAAATCCAAATGAAAATCAGAACTCTTGAAGGAAGAATTTTAAAGCTTCTTCATAATCACTCAATGCGAAAAAATATAAAATCTATTTTCTATATAAATTCTATATCAATAATCACTTAATGCGAAAATATGAAATCTATTACCTATATAAATTTCTTTTCGATACAACAAATTAGAAAAACGCATAACATTCTAATTTTCATATTTATAATTTACCTTTTAATACTGTAATCAGTTGCTGAACTTACGATTTCATTATTGTTCTATATATTTCAATTTCAGTTGCAAATTTTAAACAACTGAAGGCTTAACATACCTAAAAACAAGTATTCTTATTTAAAAATTGGGCATAATCTCTTTAACAAACTGGCGTGTTATTGCACCAGTGATTAAGTAATGGTCGAGCAGTTACTGGATAAGACCTCTGTTCCTTACATAAGGTAATTGGATTTTGAAAACGGCCTTAAAACATTCCATAATAATAATAATAAAGCTCTACGAATATTATATTCATTTCGAAAATTAGCAGCCTTGTACTTTCTTGTATCATTGGATAAAAGGAACAATTATTCAAAATTAAAAATATTCGCACTGATTCTGAACCAACACTCCCCTGCAAGGTATTCTATTCTTTGCGAGCCTTACTAGCAACAGAGTGGTTAAGACCCCTGAATAGTGAGAGTTCACTTTAAATTGCACTACTCATAATAGTTTTATAATAATTATTCAGTTTTATAAATTATTAAGATATTTTTATAACCATTATAACAGTATTCAGTATTACAACATTTAATATTTTTATAGTAATATTCATAAACATAGTTTTTCCATAATTTTCGGTACTAATATTCAAAATTATTTCCTTCATGCTTCACATTTACCTCATTCCCTCCAAAATTAAAAAGCTTTATGAGTAATTCACAATTATAGTTATTAACAAATTAAATTCTAACAACCTTCAATAAATAAAATGCTTGAAATTTTTTTTTAAAATTTATTACTTAACTTATTCAACATAAGTAATGAAATTTAAATTTCCAATACCATGAAATTTGAATTTGATATTTTCATAGAAACAGCACGAGATATTAAACGTTCAAAATAGCAGCTATTATTAGCAATTTTCCGATTGATAGATATGTAAAACATTTTACAGCTGCACTATTTGATGAATAAATTACTCACTGCATGATTTAAATTAAAATAACACGTCGAATAATGATTGTTGGAGAACTCAAGCAACAAGAATCAGCTTAACATTTGTAAATTTTGCAGGACTAGTTTCGATGGTTTAATTTCAGAACCTGCATCCTCAGGTGCCTAAGTGCAAACGAACGAGATAAGATATGGAGATAAGATAAGAATGGCTGGACAAAAGTTTGGCTACTGGCGCCATCTATTGATGAAATAAGAAAACTAAAACATAATTTCCTTAAAGGCTGAAGGTAAAGATGGATTGGAATTAGGATCGTTAACTAGAACAGGAAGACTTTTTGAATGTGAAATGCCTCTAGAAAATCTAATTCATCAATGGAAGATGTTATTTTAAATAATTTGTCTGCAAAAAAATGGAAAGTTTGATTTTCGGACCTACAGCGCTGGGCAACAGAGGACTTCTGTGTTTCTTTCTTCCTAACATACGCCTCATGTTCTTTAACACGAAATTTTAAGGTTTTCTTAGATTCACCAATGTAAATTAAACCCTACTGGCAAGAAATCCTATAAATACCCCAGGAACTCATATCCGGAATGGAGTCCTTAAATATGGGACTCGGAATTTTATTGATAGGAGGAAAAAAAACTACCCGAAAGTTAAATTTCTGTAAGATACGTGCAATTTTATAGCTAATCGATGGAAAGAAAGGAATGACAACAGAATTCTTATAATCTCCTAAAACGAGAGTATGCCTTTTGATGTGCTGAGATGAGAATTTTTTAATTGACTGGTTAATAACGTTGGGTGAAAAGCCCCTGTCAATAGCAACACTTTTAAACAGTTTAGTTCTTGATCAGGAGCCAATCTGGAGCAGTAAACTTGAAGTGCACGCAAAACAAAAGAACAAATGAAGCTAATTTCGGTTTAGTCGGATGATAGGATTTGAGGTGTGGTGGAAGGGAAACCGATGAAAGTTTAGGGTAAACAGCAGTATTGAAGTTAGCTATGTTACGTGTGACCAAAATGTCGAGGAATGGAAGGGAATTAGATGTCTCAGGTTCAAAAGTAAACTGAATAGCAGGATCAGTGGAATTAATTATTGAAAGAACTTTAATCCAATTAAATGTAGAAGACCACAATTAAATTTACAAAAAATATTACGCTGATTGTTGTTGTTTGACTTCTCCAATACTCATTCCATAGTTAATGGGATCCTTTCTTCTTTCCATTTCTAGATATTACCCTTGAGTATACTATATAAACGAGGATTTGAAGAAATACCGAAAAAATCATGCTGGTGCAGAATAAATATTTATTATGTCGAAAAGCTAAACAGGATCACTTGAATGCAGAATTTATACTAATTAATCACGTTACATTGAAGATAGTATATAAACCCAGTTTTGTAGAAAAATTTTGCGTTGAAAAGCGAAGTATAAAAAATAGCTTGTTTAAAAGTCAGTCAAAAAGTTAATTGCACTGCTTAAGAAAACTAAACAGGCTAGAAATTTTACAATAACTTTATTTTTTATCTTAAAGTTCCGTTTAAAATCTGCTTTTCAAGTAATTATCTCTGTTATTTAAGCATTTGTCGAGGCAAGGTACATGTTTTTCGATGCCTTCTGCAAAGAAATCCCGTCCAATGTCCGATAACCATTCTTGGGTTGCAGCTTTCATCTCGTCATCCGAGTGGTACCGTCGCTTTCATAGGCCAAAAACATGGAAGTCACACGATGCAACGTTTGGGTTATAAGGAGGGTGATCCCACACTTCTCACCTAAACGTTTTCAGAAGGTCGCACGTTTGTTTTGCTGCATGCGGCTTGCATTGTCATGCAGGACCAAAATGCTTTTCGACATTTCACATGGCAGTCGATTTTTAAGTGATTGTCGCAATCGTTTTAGTGTTTTATAATAAGATACATTAATTGTAGCCCCCTTCGGAATGGACTCTGTATGCATCAAACCTTCTGTGTCGAAAAACAGGGTCAGCATCACCTTTCTCGTACATGGAACAGCAGTTCGACACAGTTTTCGAGCCGGGGAAGTGGAATGTTTCCACTTCAAGCTGCGTTTCATTTCAGGTGAGAAGTAGCGAATCCAGGATTTATCTCCTGTCACACTTTTGTCCCAAAACTCCTTTCCTTCCTTTTCGTAACGTTGCAAAAATTTCAACGTTCTTTCAAACGCTTCTCTTTATGATCCTCCGTCAGTAGACGAGGCATCCATCGAGCCCTATCTTCATAAAATTGAAGCTGATCGGCAATAATTTTATGCACAGTTCCATGAGAAATATCCAGTTCATTAGAGATTTCGGCTATTGTTATGCTTCTGTTTGCAAAAAATGCTTTCATTCACACGAGCAGCAATTTCAGAATTTGTGGCAGTTGATGATCTTCCCTCGCGCTCAGCGTCGTCAATACAGCGTCTGTACATCCGTTCTGAAACATATTGCACCACTTCACGATAGCCTGACGTGACATTGTATTTTCACCATAAACTTCATGCAACTGCCGATAAACTTCACAGCAGTTACACCTTTTCGTCCGCAAAAAACGAATCTCTGCACCCATTTCCAATTTGGATGTCACTTGCAGCTGTCGAGACATATTTACGATTGATTACCAGGCAAACTCTAAAATTGTCTCCTGAAAGCCGCTATGTCACACGATACAGTTAAATGTCCGAATTGTTTCTAGATAGTTTCATCAAAATAGCCTTCGACAGAAAATTTTTACGAAGGGATGCAACTAACTTTCTGACTGATCTACGTACATGCTTTTTTCTTGCATACACACATATATAATATACTGTCTTATACATTCCAAAAGAATTTAGATTTTATAGTATTACTTACATTACGCATGAAAAATGAAAAAAAAAACTGTGGATGAAATACTTGAAAACTCTACAGTACCTATCAAGCAATTAATTTTTTTTCCCAAGTGGAATGACTTTTTCTGCTTTTATGAAGCAATGCCAACGTAATTAGATGTACTTAATTTGTGGATTATTATATTATTTAATGCTTGCTGCGTTTTTTAGTGACTGCAATAGCGACTTCAGTCACTAAATATTGCTGTGTTATTTAGAGTCTTTTCTTAGAAAAAAAAAAGAGATTTGAGGAAGACCACATTTAATTGCAATGGTTCAGTTCACTGAGTTGAGGAATATTTTAGGTGGAGATGATTTGCATCATAAGGAGCGTTTTGCGTGAATACTTGAGACACCTGGGCTCAACCTAGTACTAGTAGAAGGCGGCGCATATAGAATTATTTCTGCTGCACACTATGTACTATAGTTAACATTCCGCATTATTAAGTTTCGCTCACTGCCAGTGGCGTGATGTGAACTCTGCAAATGGTAGTAATGTACCAACATTTAAAAAAGTTTTAACTTTTTTATAACAAATTTGCATTTACTTTACAGAATTAAACAGCAAAATAGTCTAGTATTTATGCATACTTTACGCACATACGACACATGTAACTTTTCAAGTATTTTTAATATTTGCAAACTGTATATTCGCTTTCAAATCTTTTAAAAATTGTTCTAAATCTTTAGAAACATTTTATAGCGTAATCTATTGGGAAGAAAACTCCGCCTACTCACGAAACCGCATAATTTAAGGGCCAGTTGTTTTGGCGGTCTAATATTTTTAGCTTTAAAATAATGTTCAATAGTTTTGCCTTAGCATTATTTACACGGAAATGCATATAAAATATAATGAATGAAATATATGAATATGTTAACATACTAATGTTTATAAAATAAAATTAATAAATATCTCCCCTTTAAAATTTGCTTTCATATCAAGGTGGTCTAATATATATGGCTGGTTGAATTCTGTCAATGGAACATCTTTATCTGGTTCCTCAGTTTGGTTACTGTCTTGAGTCCTTAAGTTCATATGGACGGATCCTAGATCCCCAATGATATAATAAACTGACACCATACTGGTGCTCGGAATGTGAAGTTTCTTTGTATGAAGCTCCATGATTTATATAGCTCAAGTAGGAAGAATTTTGTAAATATATAATTACGTCAATGAATATTCTTTACTTCCAAAATATTTATTTATTTCTGATGATTTGTAATCATACCTGTAAAACATGTTAAGATTTCAGCGCGGTAAATGCGCGCCACTTTTCGCTCAAGAAAATTATCCACTGGGTTAAAAGGGACATCGCACATAAAGTATCACTTAACGGGATTAATATCAGCAGTGTCCCATCAATAGCCGAGCGGTAAAGTCCCTGGACACTGGTAGTTCGGCCAGAGGTTCGAATCCTGCAAACGGGCTGGTTGTATGGAAGTTTTCGTGGCTTTCTCCATGTGTGACGCGTTAATACGAGTCAATTTCTCTTTGAAAGGTCCTCCACGAAGGCATCCCTCCCTTCTATGTAGTGCCTTAGGGCGGAACATGTAAGTAGTAATAATAATATCAGCGGCTGCTCTCTTCGAAAGCTGAGTGAATTTATTGGGTCGAAAAGCCTTCAAACAAAAACCCTTTGATCTCTTGTTACAAATGTGAACTTAATTATTTGTTTCCTTATACAAACAATTCAATTTTATTTTAATTCAGTAATTGTTTTTCAGACGAAACTATCGATAGCCTTAGACATGGATGAATGTAGTTATTAAAACGCGAGCATAGTTTTAAAAATGTGAAAGAAAGAGCGATTTTATTGTGTTTTATAAGTTCAGCCTCCTTCTTTTTGCCTTTTTATTTGAATTCAGAAGACAGGAGATAAGATTTAAAAATAGCCTATGTCCGAAGAGTTTTGAAGATAATGTGAAAAGTCATTGTTTTGAAAATAGAAACAGTATTTTCTTTGTTTTATGAATTTCCATTTGCTCGGAAGTCGTAAGAAAATAAACTTTTACATTGTTGGGCAATTATTTATAGAAGAGAAAAACCTTTTTATAAAAATTTTTATTTATCGACGATAAGAATAGAAATTCAGTCTCAGGAGA
>KK120221.1:38754-71978 GCA_000611955.2 Stegodyphus mimosarum
TCGAAAAGTCACTTACCAGGCACTGGAGTTTTTCTTTTTCCTCTGCCGGTAGATGCTGCAAGTCCAGCTGCGGGGGCTTATCATTCTTGGTTTCTATTGGTTTCATATTTAATGTCAACTCTTCCCCTTTGAAATCAATTTTTGCTTCTTCCAAACTAAAAAAGTCCACACCTAGAATAATACATGTTTGCAGATTTCGCACAATATAAAATAAAAGTTTTACCTGCTCGTCGTTGATACGCACGAACAACGGTACTTTGCCTAAACAGCTACACTTTTCTCCTTGGGCCGCTATGACATCCGTGCCTCTTGCACTAAAAATTCTGTAACGGCGAAAGTGCTTTTTAAAGAATCTTTCCGATATGAAGCTGCTTTGAGCTCCTGTATCTAAGAGAGCCGTAGCTGATATGTTGTTAATTAGAACTTCAATCTTCGGTAAACTCAAATTCTTCACGACCACGGTGTTTAAATTAATTGTGGAAGGATTTTGCGCTGCTTCGGACTTCTTCACCTTCCTCGAAGAAATCCATCTTAGTTTAAATTCTTCTTATTCTGGTTGCCCTCGGAATCTTTGCTTGTTCTTCTATTGAATTCCCTTCGTTCCCCGCTCGATTTAGGAGACACATCTTTCTTCGGCCATTGCTTCGCCTTATTCCCATAACTTTGATTTTGCTTCTGCTGGGGTCTTGGCGAACTCCACTGACTTCTTCGCTTAAATTGGCGACGTCGCTCGTTGTCGGCTGTTCTTCGGCTTTCAAATTGTACTGCGAGCTCAAATAATCTGTCTAACGTCGTTGGGTTTCTTAGCTCTATGAAATCTTGAACTTGGGGCAATAGCCTAGGAAGTATAATTTGAATAACTTCAGGATCAGGGCGACTTCCACACAAAAGCTTGAAAACTTGAATTTTTCTCAAAATAAAATTTGACAAATCTTCTATTTTTCTTGATATCGGCTAAAACGTTCCGCTTCCAGTCTGGCTCGATCTCGTACTACAGGAAATGCTTTCACCAAGGAATTTTTGAAATTTTCATACGTATATGTGGGGCTTCCTAGTTCCCCCAAGAGTTTCTTTCCAATGCACTTGAACCAACTTAGCGCTTGGTCCTTCAAAGCGCTGGTAGCAAGAGCGACTTTCTGAAATTCGTGAACTGGATATAGCATGAAGTGGGAGTCTAGCTTTTCCAGGAAATTAATTACGGCTGTCTTGCCGTCAAAACCTGCCGCTGGCTTCATGGCTGCTCGCATGGTTTGTACGATGTAGCCAAATCCTTCTAGGCCAGGAGGTGCTATCTCAGGATTCTGGACAGGTACAGGAGGTATCTCAGGTTCGTCTTCTCGTCTTTCAGGCCATCCTCTTATTTTTCTTCGGGCGCCAGTGTCAGGACTGAGTGTTCTGTGCATGTTCTTGGCAAACATCTTAAAGTAACTCCTTAAAGTCCTTAAGTCCTGATCTGGAACAGGGAGCTGAAATCAGCTATGTTCTGGTGTAGATACTGTGCTGAAGTAGTATAATAACTGCACTTGAAAGGGATTTAAAATCCTCTTTTATTAAATCAACATTATTTACAAATCACTTCCCAACTCGGGAAGGATACAGAAAGTAAAAGACCACACTTGGGTCTAAATGAACAGTCAGATAAATTTAAACTAAAGCTAAATAGAAATTTGATTAATCTTTGCTCACAGAGCTAATCGCGGAGTTGGCCTCTAACTAAATGGTGCGTAGCAAGAATTACTAATACTAGCGCACTTGGATTTATTTCAATAAGCAATCACGTAGTAAGCACAATGGCTTAGAATTTAGCTGCTAGCTGGTCAGGCGAACGTCGAACAGAATGACCGTGATCTGAGCCTAAAAGCTCTCTCACACTGAGAGGTTTCTACCTCTGGTTTAAATAGTACTTGGCTCTACTTCAAATTAGCATAAGCTGAAAACGCGCGCTTCTTCTGACGGGAAGTTGAAACTGAGAAGAGATAGAATGATTTAAATTAAAATAAAACTTTGTTAGTTTAACTAAAACCTTACAAACGTAGAATATAAATCAGTTCAAAGTCCAATTAGAATAATACTGGATTAGCACGCTAAAGTATAGCTTACTTAGGTTGACTCAACAAAATCTTACAAGCGTGACAATTTTCCGAAAAGGCCAAGGGGCGTACTAGCGTAACAGCGAGATAGCAACGAAACGTGTGGTGGCTAGCGAAAACACGCTCGGAATAAACTCAGAGATTCACCCATTTAAGTACTCACTTCACTTAACCTTAAATTTACATCCTGGAGAGGAAATGCGAGGGGAAATTGAGGAGCTCAGGAAAGGTATCAAACTTAAAATAATTATTATGCAAAATGAGGGAAACTCTGTGGGAGCACGCCGAAAAAATACAGAGATCTCCCCATACGTAATGTAAATAGCAGAGTCTCCTAACTAGATGGTTACAGAACAAAAAATATGGAATCACAAGTATCATACTCGTATAGTATCCTACTCCATCTCAGAAAAAAAATCGGGTAATATTGTTTTTCTATCTCAATTTTTAAGTAGTGAGAAAACTGCGAAAAATATCCGCGGAAGTATGGTTCGATGAGTATATGCCGGAATGCACCAACTCTGTGCTTAGGTTCACAGAGTGTTTTGTATACTTGTTCAAACAGTATTAGGGGCTTATTAACGGGACAAAGCAGGACACCAGTATGTATGTACAACAGAGCAGTGCTCTCAAACTCAAACTGCATGCGAGCCGAATACACGATCTGAAACCAGCTGGAATGCCACCTCCCTTTTTTTTTGACAAACAAAATGAAAATGTTTTGCTAAAAAATAAAAAAAAGTATTTAAACTAAGTTTGTAGAGACATTAGGTTATTTCGAAGCAGGAGACATGCAAAATGAGCAATGCCCTCGCCGGGACTGGAACCTCGGACCTCTCCAATACGCGCCGAGTGTGTTGACCATTACACCACGAATGTATGCTAAGAAGGCGGGAGAAATACCTTATAAATTTTAAATTTGGCTTACTAAATATTTATTAAAACATACATAAGCACTAATAATAATAAATAAAAAATTTCATATTTATAGTAGTTTTTGCCTGAAATCTAAAGTTTGTTACCTGCAAAGCATTTTGGATATTTACACCTTGTAATTTAAACATATTGGCAGTTAAATATTAAATTTTCAGATTGATATTTATTTGAAAATAAGTAAATTATGTAAACTTTCTAAGCTTTCAGAGAAAACTTTTCAAGTGGGGCAAAACTTGAGAATAAATAATGCCAACCTAAGCTTCATTCTCTTATTTATAAAATTTTCGATGACACATTAATAAAAATACATTAATTGTATGTGAATAAGTACAACTTTATAGAGACATTAGGTATTTTCTTGAAAGGAGGAGAGATGAAAAATGAGCAATGCCCTCTATGGGACTGGAACGACGGACCTCTCGAATACGCATCGAGCGTGCTGACCACTACACCACGAAGGCATGCCAAGAAGGCGGGAGAAATACCTTATAACTTCTTTATTTATTACTAAAGCTTGCAAACTGATGGCGTTTTGATTATTTAAAGTTTGTTATAGAAAAAATATTAGACACTATCTTCATCACGAATTGTAGATGCTCATCGGTTTATTGGCTTCTTTTCTTAATAAATTTCAAATCTGAAAAAAAAAGAAAAAATATTTACATATAAATAAATACATTTCCAACCAAAGCGATTATTTTTAGTGAAAAAATTCAAAACTGAGTGTACGGGGTATTTGTTTTTGAACTGACACTACTCTGAGCCATCTGTAACTCAATCTATCAGCTGAAATGCCACCAGATTTTGTAAGGGAACTAATGATGACACGGCAAAAAGATTCCCTGAAAAAAATAGTTCTAAAGAGTTGCTGTTAGGGAGAAATATGGCGTTGTTCTAGTCTGCTCAACTGAGAACTAAATAAATCAAGAACAAAGAAATTTCATTGCAACAACACTTTAATGCAGTTAATTAACTGCCCCAAAGGGTTGCAGAGATGATATTTCAGTGCATCATAGCACTTTACTCAATATAAGTGCTCACTTGATGAGCGCATAGATCTCTTACAATGTGATCACTTTTCTCATGGATCACACATTGTATCCTGTGCGCAACATTTTCGACGGCTGAACGCATTATGTCATCAAGAGTGCTGAGCACAGTTCGTGATAATTGGTCCTTTAAGATCGTCTAGATCGGGAACCCACCATGATAAACCATCAACTTCAAATAACCCCAAAGGGAAGAGTCACATGGGGTCAGATTCGGGAAGCGAGGCGGACACGCAAATGGAAAAAAAGCGACTTCTGACCCTTTCACCTACAAAGTGACGGCGCAGCAGCCGCTGTACCGATAGATAAATGTGCGGTCGTGCTCCACCCTGCATAAAAGTTACCTGATATTACAACTGTCTCTGCTAAAGTTGTGGAATGACAAAACTAATCAGCGTACCATGATACCCTTCGCGTGGTAAGGGCACAGATGTGTGGTCCTGTTGGAGTAATGTTCTCTAAAAAGAATTATCCGCTCATGAAATCTGCTGTGAACTTACACCAAACAGTGACTTTTAGTGAATGCAGTGGATTTCCTAAACTGCATGGAATTGATCGGAGCTCAAATTCGAGAACTGTGAGTGTTAACAGTCCTTTTTAAGTGAAAATGCGTCTCATGTCTCCGAAGAATTTTCCACGACTAAGCAGCGTCGATCTTCATACTAGCAAGAAATGTCAGAGCAAATACATGCTTCCTGTTTATCATAATAATTGTGATTTAATTCTTGCACACGGCTTATCTTGTGTGGGTAGAAGTGATGGAGTTTCTGAAAGATTTGCCATGCGATTTGAAAGATTCAGTTCCAGTTGTTCGCGTTATTCCCCGAGTATTGTTACTATCAGCAAGGATCCTATGGGTGCCGTTAACGATTGCAGTCGCGACATCAGTTCTGACACCGGTTTCCGCATTCTACCAAACTGAACTGCTAAAGATGTAATGTACGCTCAGGTAAAATGAGACGCATGTTGAACCCAGCTAACATTCCGAATGTCCTTCGGTGCTTTTCTCGCTCCTTTAGAGACTTAATTACTGACACTGCTGTCGTTTACGTAACCGAGCATTTGCGTTTTTTTTTTCAGGTTTTACCTGCTTTTCATGCAAATTTTGGTTATGTAGACCAGAATCCAGCCACATTTTCTCTTATCCGCAGCTTTAAGAACTAATTTCTTTTCACAGAATCCTTTTTCCATGTCATCTTTATTCCTCCTATCAAATTTGGTGGCATTCCAGCTGATAAATAGAACTAGAGATAACTCTTAATAGGGTCAGTTTTGTTTTAAAAATTTCTGGCAAGTAGGAGTAAAATTTAATCAAATCTGTATATTCAAACCTTTAAATGAGATTTATATCACATTGTAAATTAATTAGCTCCATTTATTGATTTTCTGGTGCGTTATTCACGTTCGTTTTTAATGGTAATGAAAGCAGTGTAAAATCGAATTTCAAATGGTAAAATCTCGAAATCTTAGCAACACTGTATTTGCAACAAATAAATAACTGAAATGCTTAATAAAATTGCTTCGGAGCGACGTGAAGTCCGCGGGTCGCCTGTTGGAGACCACCGTCATAGAAGGCAATAGAGAAATAATTAAATAGCATAAGTAGGAGAACAAGAACATGCATTCATCATAAACTTGTACCACCGTTATGAAAGATAAATTACTTTAAAACAAAGAAATTAATCATTCATAATATTACGTGATGAAATTTTGCATTTACAAAGCAACATAACATTACTGAAAATATACTTTCTTTTCTTTGTTTCATATTCTAAATTTATACTTTTCACAAATGTATGTACACTGCTCAAAACAATTAGGAGATATTATGAGTTCGGTATGAAATAACAGTATAATCGACAACTTTAAAAAAATGAAATAGAAGATGTTAAAAAGGAAAATTATAATGTTTACAAAGTTAGGAATACATAAATTTTGCCTAGGACATCGAAAACTATGCGTTTTAGATAAGGAGTGAAAAGTGAGCTGCAGCACTCATTGTGTAGCAGGAGATTAAAAACAACTGACACGTGCTAAATATTTTGTAACAGTAAATATAAGCAGGTCAAACTCAATCTGTTGTAACGGAAGCGTTAGGAGTTTCTCAAAGTGTCATTTCCACACTTTACTTTACCTGTTTTTGAAAACTAGAAATGTTCGCCGAATCTCAGGACAAGATCGTACACATGCAAAAACACAAAATGAGGGTCGGCCAGAAGAAAACATATACGGCCAGAAGAAATCGCACTAAGAACGCCACTTTCTTGCAATAGAACCTTCAGAGGGCTCTTGTTACTAGAGTTTCGACTCAAATTGTTCGCAACCGACTTCATCATGTAGGTTTATATGCTGGCAGACCTATGGTTTGTGTTTCGTTGTCACAAGGTCACCGTGCTGCCCCTAGAAGGTGGGCAAAGGATTGGGACATTAGTGGAGCACGTGCTCTTCACGGACGAGTCCCACTTTAGTGTACAAGCTGACAATAGGCGAATTCTCATCTGGAGAGAACCTGGTGCACCTGGATTTGTGCATGAAAGTTTTCGATTTGGCGGAGGCGAAGTGTTGGTCTGGGCCGTTATTTCTTTCAATGGCCGCATATACCTGTACATTATCAGTAATGGAGCACTAACGGCTCAGCGCCTCAGACCTGTTGTGGTCCTTTACGCTGCAGCAATAGGGAGCGAATTTATTCTCTTGCATGATAACGCCAGGCAACATCGTGCTCAGCTAGTGGACAATTTCCTTTTAGAAGAAGGAATGCTGGCCAATCGGGCCAACGTGTTCCCTAGGTATCAACCGGATAGAACATGTTTGGAACATTCTAGGGAGAAGGATTGCTAGTCGCTTATCATCTCTAGAAACAATTCAAATATTTGAAAGCTCTCTTAAACAGGAGTGGGAGAGAATATCGCAGTCTCTCATTGATAACCTCTTTGATTCCATGCCTCGTAGGTGGGCGACATTGCTTTCAATCAGAGGAAACCATACCCCTTATTGAAACTTATCCCAGAAATCCCATTTTTGTTTGTTTGAATAATACGCACAAATTATGCATTTTTTGTTTACTGAAAAATGTCGTCAATAAAATTTAATTATTCCTTTTTAGTAGCTTCATTTTCTTTTCTAACATCTTACAACATCTATACATCATATAGGAGTTACCCGAACATTTCCTCATCCGCATTTTAAATCCAAAATCATAATATCCCCTAATTGTTTGACGCAGTTTATGTGCTACTGCTAATATGTGAATTTAACCATTCTTGTCAGTACAGTGAAAATTATGTTAAATAGTTTTATTAATATGTTTACGATGCATATTTGCTGTTAGCGAGCATTTAAAGATGCAGTTCTCGCGAGTGCGTCTTTCACTTCACACGCAGACTTCGCTGAAAGCCAGTTTTCTTTCACAGAATTACTTGGGAAATGGTTCCTGACTTGTAATTATAGAAAAAAAAGAAAAAATTAAGAAAACAATTTTGGGATATTCTTTTGTTTTAGAAAAAAGGCTGAACATCCTTCGTCCTTAGCTTGCTTGCTCCCATTCATTCTGCCATATTTTTGTGCTTTTCCATTGCAAGGAAGATCTTAAGTAAGAATTTGGAAGATTAATCTCAGCTCCAAAGGAAGATGTAGCTTGCGATAACCTACATAGTATTGCTGAGCAGAAAACATATATGTGAATTTCATGTTTTTCATATTTTTGTCACATTGCATTTTCTCAGTCCAGGTCCAGAGAAAATCTTGTGTCTTATCATCTCCGCAGAAGTTAACTGGGATGCTTTCACAGTGATGCTCGTCATAAATGCGCCGGCACATTTATATAGCTGGGACCAGCGTTCAATCACCTTCATAATCCTACAGGCCCCTATTAAAGGTCAGTTATTAACTTGAAAAAAGCAAATGTCATAAATGTGTCGGTATCGTTATGCCTAGAAACTGGTATGCATGTGGCGTTTTGTACGTTGATTTGGTTAAGAAGGGAATGAAAATACTGCTTGCGTAGCGGTATCCTGTCGGTTTGGTGTCTTTTCAGTCAGCGGAAATTAGCCGACAGGAAAAATAGTGTCACTTGAGCCGAAAGTTCTTCTCCTACACAGAAGGGGAAACGAATCAAGTGCAAGTAATAAATGCTTCCCATTTAATCAAAGACCTCTCAAATTTCCTTACCTCATTCATACGTTAACTTTTTCTTACATCCGCTTTCTTCAGTTTGTTTACATTAAGCGACCTTTTCCAAATTTAGCATATTAATCGATAGCACTAACTTTTACAAGAGCGGAATACCTGCGTTTTCTCCCTTTTATCGTATTTCAAATGCAATTATTGGGCATACAATACGCATTTAAAAACTAAATACGAAATAAACTTGAACTAGAAAGGCTGAAAATGTTATTCTTTGTAATTTTGATTAAAATAAAATTAGACAAATTAATTTAAACTCGAATACGTGGATTTAAAATTAATTCTATTCATTAGTAAGTATTAAAAGTAATTAGTTTATTCAGCTAGCTTGACATTTCTGTCTTCATCATATTATTTAAAAACAAGTATTAGAAAAAAATTAAAGTCAATTCCTACTTAGATCAACAAAGATAAATTTTTAAAATACAAAAAAAAATTAAACATTTTTAATATGTGGGAAAACTGTATTAACATCAAGTGTCATCCACTACAAGTTTAAAACATGTATTTGAGATGGAGTGGATGAATAAAAAGTATTTTATTAACAATTGAAAATTTGAACAAGATATAGGGAGAGTGTGAGCTAATAGTAGGAATTTAAAAAGGTAAGACAACGGTAAAGCTTTCATATTTTATTCTTGGAACATGAAATTTCCATTTTAATTTACGAATATTAAATTAAACTAAATTTTAGAGTAGACATTATAATAATTATTTCACTGATATGTGTTATGGCTTCTAATCATTATTTAAAAATGAAATGAAACAACAAGTGTAACATATATGGCAAATGGCTACATTCCGATCTTCAGTTCAATCTCATATCTGATGTTCCCACGTTAAATACAGAATTGCAGTAAGCCTCAACGAATAGTTAAGGTTTAGAGAAACTGAAAACAATTTTTAAAGAAAGGGTTCTCAAACTTAACTATAGCATGTAAGATAATTTCGAAATTTGATCTGAATACATTTTTCACGGGAATAAAAAGTATTCTAATAAGTTCAGAAAGATAGTCAAAGGACTGAATAGTAAAGTTAATAAAAATATGTTTCTAAGAGAAGATTGACTTATCCTTCTTCACATTTTGCATGTTTTCGAAACTGAATTTAAGTTTAATTAAATTATCATCATTTTAGAAAATACAAGACTCCCGAACTAGCTGGCTGCATGGGGGTTATCCTGCTTTTTGCCATGTGTGGGACTAGTTTTCCTTGAAAGGTCCTCCATTAAGGCATCCTGCCTTTAGGAAGATAGTGCTTTGTCATAAACGTGTAAACAAACAAATGGAAATATGAGATTAACAAATTAACTATGGAGACAACATAAAAGACATATATGTAGGGAATACACTCTACCAATATACCTTAATGAATGACAACATGGATGTGTATAGTCACAGCTTGCAGTGGGAGAAACAAAGTGCATTTATAATCAAACTTTTGTACGTTATGAATTGATCGAATGATTTAGAGTAAGGTGTGTCTCTTTGTTTTGGTCATCATGTAGTTCTATGTTAAAAATTAAATGACAGATTTTTATGGGAACCCGTGGTAATGTGGAAGAACTATAAACATATTTTTAGTAACTAAAGCAATTTGACTAACAAAGAGATCATGCTTTGTATCTGGTGGGATTTCCGTGATATTATCCACGGAGAGTATCTGGAAAAAGGTGAAACCCTCGACAGTAAGTTTTACAGAGAGATGCTAGTCCGTGTTGACACTGCTATCAAGGAAACACGTCGAAATGAGTTCTGGCGCAAAAAGGAACTGCTCCATCAATATAATGCAAGACCACATGTGTCTTCATTCACCGGCTGACACTGTACGGATTCGAATGGGATCTTTTGTCAGACCCACCATATAGCCCGGACATCGCTTCTTCGGGCTTCTACCTTTTTAAACACCTGCAACTACAACTTGCTGGTGCTATCTCCCATTCTGCACAGGACGCCCGAAATGAATTTGATTAGTTTTTGACTCGCGGCCACCAAGTTTCTGGCTCGAAGGCTTGGAAAAACTATTAAAACATCGACACAAAATCATTGATTTAGGTGGTGATAACTACCCGCGCTGAAGGTATGGCTTTCATGTTTTTTCCCTAACTTTATTAAGAACGTTTATTGGCCGAAAACTTTCGTTACAATCAGATATATAACTACCATAAGAAAATATTGTATAATATCGACGGGGTATGTACACACTGTATATGGATTTCTATATAATTATTCTTAGGGAAGTGTGATAGTAATTTTATGCTGAAAGAACATTAATTTCCTTTTCGGTTGAAATTACACTACCTGAAAACGGACATCACCATCCTATCAAAAGAGTGTCGGAACCTTTTTTATGAAAGTTGCTTATCTTAAATTTAAAGGTACCTTAATGATAAAATGGCATCTTAATGACGGGGCATGATTATGTAATAGCTCAGGTAAATTCTTTGTGAAACTGATTTTTATAAACAAAAGGGGTCTCAGGAAATTTCTTTTGTTACTTTCAAGCTTTCTTGCCTCGAGTTGATAAAAAATATAACCTACTCAAAATGTCTTTTTTTGATATTACTGTCATTGACGCGTGTACTGAAAGACAGAAAAGAGTTCATGAATATGTAAGATTGTAGAGTCATTAGGTTATGAAGCAAGAGATGTGAAAAATGAGCAATGCCTTCACCGGAACTCGAAACACGGACCTCTCGAATACGCGTCGAGCGTGCTGACCACTTCACCACTAAGGCGTGCAAAGAAAGCGGGATAAATACCTTATATACTTCCCCTTTTAAAGGGCGATTGGGGATTAGGGGACCCAATCACCAAATCCCGGAGGTCATCATCCACCACCTTTTTTTGTTGAGGGGCCACTTGTAGAGTCATCAGGTTTTATTTTTGAAAGCAGGCAAGATGATAAATGAGCAATGCCCCCACCGGGACTCGAACCACGGACCTGTCGGATACGCGTCGAGCGTGCTGACCACTACACAACGAAGCCATGCGAAGAAGACGAGAGAAATACCTTATAAGATAACTTAGATATTATGTGCCAAATGATGGAAAAAGTTCATGAATATCATTAACTATACATATCAAGCATAGTAATAAAAACGTCATAACTTCAGTACAACTTGTGTATTTTTCCTGTTTTAGTACACAAAATGAGCTTGTAAAGTCTAGTTCTTAACTTATTAACACTTAACTTTTTAAACTACTAGATTTTTCGAATGTAAGACCCATGAAAAATCAATTCTGCACTCTCCAAGGTATGAACCATGGGTCTTCTAGTTGCTAGCCTGGACATGCTAACCACTTATAACAAAACAGAACCCACGAGAAGTGCACTAATTTTATATAAACTCTAACTATTGCCGTAATTCCATTATTAGATGCCTAACCTTAATGTGACTTTTGGGATTTATGCTTTAAATACCACATACAGAAGAATAATTAACAATAAGCTGCTTTTAAAATACTGTAAATACCTGGTGGAAGTTATTTGTTCTGTTACCTACACGCTAATTTATTTCTAGAATAAAGATAATTTGCTTGACTTCTAGACACGTGTTGTCATTTAGACTAAAGTATGTGAAGTTTTATGATTAGTAACCACCTCTCTTATTATTTAACCATTACTATCAATTCTGTTTACGTCCGCTCCCACCAGGATGCAAATAAGTTAGCGTATATGAGGACATAGGTTTTGAATTTAACAGAAAACTTTTGGCAGCGACTGTTGGCAGTTTCGATGTTATTTTCATGGCAGTTTCTAAATTTACTTGAGTCGGCTTTAGGCTTTTCTTCTAGTGTTTGCTCGCATGAACATCATATTAAATTTGACTTGCGTTCTGTTAATTTCGCAAGCAGCAGAGATCTTTTGTTACTACACGAGCTGTTTAACTTTCTTAGCCTGAAGAACTAATAAAAAGGTTTGTTTCAAACTTTCTTCTGTGTCCGGTGTTATTTAATTTGAAAACTAAAATGGGTCGATAAGTCGCCTGACTGTCTATATGGAGCCTTTAAAATATTAAATAGGTTCCGTACACGTGCGCAAAAGTGACCAGAAATTATCGCTTTGCTAAGGAACTAAATGTTGCTGCATGTTAATCTAAAAGTTACCTTAAGATCTCTAAGAGGTTTAATGCAGCTAGACTTCAAGTTTTATGACAAATAAATTGAAATCAGTTCCAAATCATTCTCCACTTGGACATCGCTTAAGATAAATAGTTCCATGCAATGTGTTGGCTAATATAATTGCTTTCCTTGTCGCTGTTTATTATCTGTATTACACATTTTATCCTCCAAACGAAATTCTAGCCAGTTAGCTGAAACAGAAAAAACACCGAAATGAATAACGCTTTTCATAAGTTTAGTAAGATATCACATAGTAGTAATAAATCCTTCTTTGCATATCATAGCTTGTTTCTACTCCTTTCGAAGTGAAAACATATTAAAACAAAATGGAAAATGCAGCCTATATTAATTTGCTTTGTAAAATACATACATCACTGTCAGAATACGAGATGGAAAGCAGATGATTCCAAAGTTATAAGCGATGCTGCGAAAACATTATTTAAGAAGGCACGTTTCATGTCCCGAAAACGCTCGCAAGCAGTTAAATGAAATATTCCTACTATCTTTTCTGTGTACTTCCGCATAGAAAGAAGTTTGTAGTGACCATGTTTCAGACAACCATCTAATTAGAACCCTAAGTGCTCCAGTATATCTTAGACTAAGAGAGAATCTATGTAGCTTGTGGTTTCCCGTGACCTTAACTTGAGAGTTAGGACGTAAAAGAACGATAACCTCCTCCATGTGGTGACCCCATAAGCGACCTTGCCTATCTCATCACAACCATTTTCTTTGTAAGAAACCAATTCAGTGACCGTGACTTTTTTTGAATTTTTTTATTCCGAGCCCTTTTTCAATCCGATGAAATTCTGGGGTATATCCCAAACATCAGACTAAAAGGATTTATGTTTCGTTGCCAGAGTGTTATGTTCCTATTACATCATATTCGTCCACTTAAAGCGCTGAGGATTCACGGACCGTCAAGATGAGCATTGCCTTCTAAGAAGTATAAACACGAAAGCGGAATGTCTTCACGCTATATCAAAAACTTCTAATTGTTGACTTTTTTCTGTAAATCTAAACTGCAGCATCATGAAAAATTCAATTGAAAAAACTAGCCCTGGGAAAGATATCCTAGAATTCCAGAAAAAATATCCTCTCGATGACATATTCGTGAGGAAAAATATGCCAGTTATTATTTGCATTTACACATTTGATTGTTATAATTACTAAATACATTATTTATTTATTTATTACAGAATGGGCAATAATGTCCCTCTGTAACTAAAGAAGCATATTTAACAAAGATTACACGTTTTAGGTTTCCTATCAGCTGTGTATTACGTACAATAAAATTTCCATTTTTCTCACAAGAATTAAATTGTAAACATTACCAAGCTCCTTACAATAATATTTTGTCGAAACGTCATTTTTCTATAGAAAACACTCAAGATAAGTTATATAGTATATCAAGCATTTTTGAAGTGGGAAATATGACAAATCAGCTATGCTGTACCCAGAATTTGAACTTCAAACCTCTGAATTGCTAGCCGGACGTGTTACCAGCTACGCCACGAACGTACACAGTGAAAGGAAAGCAAAAGTTTTCTATAGATTTGGCTTTTACTAGCATAACGTTTGTCAGCTATGCATAGATCTACTTAAAGTATTAAATACGTAAGAAGTTAAATTTTGAATCTCATTGTAACATAATAGCCTCTAAAAGAATAAAAGATGCCTCAAATAGCTACACATGATTAGAAAACGTTTTCCAAAATTAAGGGGATTTAAAAGGTTAAATTCAGCTTGATTTTGAAAATATTTTCCAAAATTAAGAGGATAATTTAAATTTAAAAGGTTAAACTCAGTTTGATTCGAGAAATTCCATGTAACGCAGTTTTGCTACTATATCATTTCATGGTTTATTCTATTAATTTTAATCCTATCTTGTAGAATAATGCATATTCAATATATCCTATACAACAGAATTCATTAAATGTAAACGTACTTTTCTTATACAAAAGTGAAATAATTAGTATTAATGCATTGTAAGTCTTATTAAATTTAAGTAACATTTATGACGGAACATAAATTATTTCTAACAAAGTTTTCAAAAAGTAAAACAAAGGATACATTTTCTGGGGATACGTTTTCGCGATAGTTCTTCCAATTACCTCCAAGTACAAATTTTAATTACGTTATTATTACAAATTATAATTTTGCGTTATGCACTTTGGTTTCTGAGCAGGAAACGAGGAAAAACTTATCTAATACTGCTTCTTAAATACGTATCAGTTTTAGTTTCATATAGCGTTCTATTTGATTGCAGAATAAAACCATTTTTTCTCGGGAAAAAACGTTGAGGTTTATTGCTGTTATTTTTCCCGTAATGAGTTATTTTATATTTTGGATCTTTACTGTCACTTCTCGTTTCTGTTTTCCTTCCAGATTGTAAGATAATATGGAAAGTTTCAGGAATTTAATTCAGAGCACGTTCCGCTGCTCGAGACCACGTTACTAGGTTAGCCAGCTCAGATACCATTGTATTTTTCGGCTTTGCATTGTAGTTGCCGATATTTTAATTGTTACGCCGGTAAGAAATTTTGAGACAACTTCGCATTAATTTGAATTGTACAATTTTCGATTACTCACTTATTTAATTAAAATTTTAATTTAAATGTTATTCTAAGTTATCTCGCCACAAGTGGCTGGCGGAGATTGTAAGCATGAGTCTTGCATTTATGTTCAACGTTCTGATTTAATAGAAAGGTTTGTTTCAAAACGCTTAACGTGTTTTAGGAATTTGATACTAAGTTTATGCTACCAAACTAAATCAAACCTAAGGAATGAAAGATCACTGCTGATAATCTGTTCGTAAAATTTCTTCACTTCATAAAGGTTCTCAAAAATTAAAAAAAAATATAAATTTCAGCTGTTTAATTTAGTATTTTAGTTTAGAATTTTATTTGTTTCGATGTAATGAGCTAGCTCTGCAATCCCACATAAATGAAACTTGAATTCCGATTTTTAATAACCGATCCGGTAATAAAATTGAATTCCGAATTTCTAATGCAGGTATGAATTTCATACCTGCATTAGAAATGATATGCCTTATGCTGGAACTACTAAGGGAAATGTTCTAAGTGTTGAAGAATTATAAATTTTCTCTCTCCTTTCACACTTTTTAATTGAGAAGTGCGAAATTATAATTAATTACTGACCTTGAAAAATTAAATTACTCTTATTTTTTTGGCTTATTGGATTCCAAATCTTTGTTTTCTAGAAAAACATTTAACTGTTCTAAAAATTCCAAATTTTGACTTCACTTCTACCGATAAAACTGTCAGTAAATATTACATAATGTATAAATATACATGTATAAATAATTATGTATTTTTTATGCCTTTCACTCCTTATCTGACATTAATGAACATTTTCATAATTTCGTTTTCCGCTGAATTTATTACGTAAGATATAATAACCAAATTTTAGACATTAATTGATGATATTAAAGTCACTTTTTAAGAAAGTTGACTGATTGTTTTATCAAGTAAAGTGTTGCTGTTTTTGTTGTTCCAAATGATTTGGCATTTGAAACTGAATGCATTCGTTAGGAATGGCCTATACCTATCAACCATTTAGTTGTCTCATCACTAAGTATGTTAATATACGGGAGGACTGAAATACACTCGTGAAGAAAGGAGGAAGTTCCGCCTCCTATAATGTCGCAAACTAAAAAGACCTGGATTTGCATTTTTAGGCTATTATAGCCTTTTAATATATGTGAAATTATGTACAGTGGTTACATTAAAAAAATAAAATACATGTTTTCGTACAACGCAGCAAGAAAAATCCTCGCATCCGTCTCTTTCCTTTTCGAATTCTTATATTTCAACTCTGACACACACGAAGGGAGAACAGTCTTCCGCGTTTCGGCAGAGGGCGAGGAGAGATTTCTAATCCTTTCTGAGGGCAGCACAAATTTCTCACGAATGCGCAAATCTATGGCTGACCGTTGGAAAGAAAATTCCAAGAATGGTGATCAAAGGAGGGGGAGTTCTTTTCATATCCACTGCGTCCTCTGAGTAAAGGGATTCGATGCCGCTTCGGTACATTCCATTTTGATCGAGAACGCTCCGGAAACGAATCTTAGGGTCTTCTACTCATCTTCCACTACTATCAAACGTTGCGAGAGGACTATTGGTTTCACCAATATTTCACACGCTCCCACGCCGCACAAACGCTGTTCGGTTACAAGTATCCAAGCCTTCTCCGAGATTCGAAACCAGGCCCAGCAGTACAGCAGCCGTTTTTTATTACAGTCAAAGAAATGAGACAGTGAAAGTCAAAGGAAACAACACTAAATCTTAAGGGAACTGAATTGTTGTTTTATACAGTATGTTAAAGTAAAGGAACAGCGCTAATTTCCTTTCCTTAAATATGTAGAGTATGTATATTAGGCATTCGTGAAGCAAGAAATGGGAGAAATCAACTGTGCTGTCCAAGGGATTCGAAATTAGACAGCACGCATTAAGAGGAAAGCGAAACTTTAATACACTCACGTTTGTGAAAATTGCAACACCAAGAAGGAATCGTCATAATTGAATGCAATTTAATACACAGTTGAGTGGTAGTGGTACAAATAAATGATTAAATGTTCAAAGCAAACAAACAAGAACAAGAGATCAGAATCAGTATTTTGTGTGGCCACCACGCGCCGCAATAAGTGCTGCTACACGACGTGGCATGGAGTCAAACAAAGTTTGAATGTCTGACTGAGGAAGAGCATTCCATATCGTTTGTACGCGTACCCAAAGTTCGTCTGCAGACGCAACAGGACGAGGATCACGAGCAAGACGCCGACCAATGACATCCCACACATGTTCAATTGGCGACATATCCGGGGAACACGCAGGCCAAGGAAGAAGCTGTACCTGCTGCGCTGCAAAGAAGGATTTAACAATCCGAGCAGTATGAGGGCGGGCATTGTCCTGTTGAAATACAGCGCCTGGCAAGCTTTGAAGGAAGGGAACAGCTTCGGGCTGTAGAACTTCACGGATATACCGGTTGCTGTTCAGATTGCCCACAATTCGTAGCAATTGAGATCGTCTATGATATGCTATGGCGCCCCAGACCATAACTCCGGGTGTTCGTCCACTGTGGCGTTCGATAATGCACTCCGGAAGGTGGCGTTCACCGGCATAGCGTCTGACACGAATGCGGCCATCATGGTACCACAAATTAAAGCGGGATTCGTCAGAAAACACGACATGCTGCCAATCAGCACGCCAGTCTCTATGCTGATTGGCCCATTGTAGCCGCAGGCGGCGATGGTCGTGCGTTAGGGGGATCCTGTATAAAGGAGTCCGTGCGCGCAGTCCACACTGCAGCAGACGTCTACGAATTGATGAAGCACACAATGAAACACCTGTAGCTATTGACCACAGTGCTGCCAATTGTCTAGAGGAAGCTGTACGGTCCGTCCGCGCCATGCGGACCAGGTGTCTATCATCGCGAGCTGACGTCACATTTCGGGGTCCACTCCCGGATTTCCGAGTTGTCCGACACTCGTCCGTCCACTGCTTCCAAACGCGCATCACTGTGCTGCTGTTACGCTGCACACGAGAGGCTACTGCACGATACGACAATCCAGCTTCACGAAGGCCGATGATTCTCCCTCGTTCAAACTCTGTAAGTTGTTCAAATCTCGCTCTCTTTCGTCGACGAGGCATAAGTACAGATTGAGTTAACGTTTACCACTAGCAGATAACCACCGATAACCATACACGCCTCGCTACAGCCGTCTATTTATTCGGATCCATCAGCCGTTCAGAGGGCGCTGCTCAGCATACGCATGCGCTACGGATTTGCAATTCTAATCATTTGCATATCATGCGCTACTTTGCATTTTCTGAAAATTTCAGCTCACTCGCGTAAGTCCTTCATGGTGTTGCAATTTTCACAAACGTGAGTGTATATTCCGATCAGTTAAAGGACGACTGGGCAGAGAGCCCCAGCCGGTCAGTTGTAGGTGGTGACAAATTATTGTGCAACACGTTTTTGTGAGGCGCCTCTTTTCGATCTATTGCTTTTTTTGGAGCCAGAATCTTGAATACACAATCAGCTGTGCTCTCATCAAGATTCAATTTCTGGACTTTCCAGTTGCTAGCAGTGGGGGAGGCAAAATTTCCTTATATTCTTCTCTACTTAAAGAGTAATTGAAGAGGGAGGAGACTTAATAGCCAAATCCAGATGGTGACGAATAGTGTTTATTACCACATTTTAGCACCATTACCACAACTGTTTACCACCTTTCAGTCTATCGGCACTGTAAAGGCATTGAAATTTTTAAAAGGCAGAAGCCTTAAAAATACGCTGTGTCCTCACGGGGATTCAAACCACGGATATTCCAATTACGAGCTAGACGTGTTACCACTCATATACAAAAATACGCAGCAAATAATGCGAAAATTTCTAAAAAGTATTTTTCCTAGACATACCATTTTTACTTCACTGTAAGAAGTAAAACATTACTGTAATAGCGAAAATTTTGGGGGTCATATTTCAACGGAAGCATCCATTTTGAAGATTCGCGAATCCATTTGGAAGATATTTTCTGTGTGACGTCTGTACGTACGCACAGAATAAAGGACTCGTTTTTTCAAAACGGATTATAAAAAAAATTCAAAAGGGATTTTTTACGTGATGTCTGCATCTACGTATGAATGTGCTTCGTATAACTCAAAAATGATTAGCCGTAGAACGTTGAAATTTTGTATATGGGACTGCTATAAAATCTAGTTGGAGACCTTAATATTTTATTGCAATCGGCAGTACAAAACATATATATGTATACATACATGCCCACCCCCTTACCCGGATTAAAAGTCCTTACACGCCCTTTATTTTCGCAATCGTTGGTAGTAGTGAAATAGTTCCAGTTACAGAAGCTTTTTAAATGACGAAAATAATCCTGTTTTGCCAATGTCAGATTAAAAAAATATTGATTTTTGACAAACAATGAAATCTAACCTTTAATGCGGTCTCCCAGTTGTTTTACTTATTATTTGGGAAAGTTTTATACTCGTTATGAAAAAATAAAATTATAAGAAGTTTGACTCCGGTACGACAAAATTGACCGGGATATTTAATTTCAAAGTTTTGCGGTTTTTGATGTCATTTTCGACTTGCTTTAAGAGATCAGTTATTCAAGTTGAGATAATTCGACAAAATAAGTTTAAATGAAGTGCAGCAAAATATGTGTATAATTTATTAGGCCGTACAAGAAAGTCATTGTTCTCCACATCAGATTTTTTCCTCAAAATAGACCATTTTAAATCAAGTAGTATCAGACATTAAATGCGTATTTATTTTCCTCATACTCGATTGAAAAATTTAAATATATTAATTAGAAAGGCTTCTTACTTGAAAAGAAAAGGATTGTGAAAATAAAGAGCTACTCATTAATTTAGACCACAGTTCTTAAATGCGTTGAATAGCCTATAATTGAGAAAATAGTGCATTCCTTGAAATGAAGAGATAAAAAGCTTTGAAAGGTACATTTTTCTAGGAAAGAAGTTAAAATTTTCTTTAACGCTGTAAAAATAAACCTAATTGACTTTTTAATTACACTTGTTTAATTTTCTCTTTTAAAAGACCTTCCATCTTTTATTATTTCGAATTATACTGTAAAAGTACTTGTTTACCAGCCTGACAATGCGATTCATTTAAAAAGTTATTTTATCGATTTTCCTTAGTAACATTTTGCAAAGAAATATTTTTTGTATCATGAGTGAATTAATATTTTTCTTATAACCTAGAAATATATCAATTTCAGGACTTTACTTCTTTTAGGCAATATCATCTGCATCTAAAATAAAATTGAAAAATGATGATGATTTTGTGTGGCAACGAACATCGCAGAATACTCTCTCTCCCTATATATACATATATGTTTCCTTTTCAATTATGTTCTATAACTTTTTAAAATTTTATTCAGCTTGTGGGATTTTTCTTATGTAATTCCGATGTTCTATCTTAGAAACCGACGAACACTAACAAGCAAATAATCGCTTAAGTGTGAGAATAAACACATAAGACTTAAGAAGGGTGAACTACCCTTTATTTTTCAGAACAAATACAATCAACTCCGAACTTGGAGTATACACAAAGTCTCCACTTGGGCTTGAATTTAAATGAATCTAAACTAAACTAAGCTTAACTAAAGCTATCTGAAAGATATAGCCGAAGCTATCAGGTTTCCAAGTAGTTGGACCCTAAGTATTAAATTAAATCGGCGAAGCCAAGCAAGGGCCTAAAGTATGGTCGAGCGTAGTAGCTAAGGGACAATGTAGCCAAATGGCAAACACGCGCTAGTCAGGAAAATCAGACTCTCTCTGTAGAAGTCGGTGAAGCATCGACATAAATAGTACTCTTACTCATGTGCCTTCGCTGCGCTTCTGAAATTACGTTCTGGCAGGAAATTGTAAGCTGAAATTACAATAAATAAGAAAGAATCATAACTTAAAATAACTGTTAATAAACTTAGGATAAACCTTACATCTTTCCCTGCCAGAATTCAACTGCTCGAAGAATAAGGTCTCAAAACGACCTTGTTTAAGAGTGTAAATTCTACAAAACTCTTCTTTCACCAAAGTTTTAAACTTGTACCAATAGTGCTTTCTTGAATTCATCATTAAAACTTTTTCTGTTTAGGGCCAACGTTACACAATATCTAAAGCTATACTAAAACTAAGAATTTTACATTCACAAATTTTTTACAAATTGACTGGGACAAACATCTTCTTCTCTGTTGAACAGGTTCTCACTCTTGATCCTTCCACTCCTCTGGAAGGAAACTATGTTAGTCAAATTTTTCACAAGCCATTTTATTTTGCTACCAATATTCTATTATTGAAATTTTTTTTGGCCCTCAAACACTGTCATTCACACCAAACTTTAAATCTTCTTCCCCCACGCTCTCCAGAATTTGCCCCGAATGAAACAAGTTTTTAATTATTGTATTTCCGCGAAGATACACTACCAACTATCCAACAGCTATGATTTGTTAGAAACTAGGCATTCCAGACCTTAGAAGACTCCTTAAACACGAAGCTAGTTCTAATGTACTATCATAGAAGCTTAATTTAAATTCTTAAGTGAAGCCTGGACAGCCTAACTTTAAACACATTCAATCTATACGTTCATTCACTTCATCTCTTATACACGGTATTTAGAGTCATGCTTGACAAAAACTTACATTTGTACAAGTTTAACTTTTACAATAGTTTAAAAGCTGACATTAGCATTTCTACATTCAATCGAAAATTTTAACATACAATATTTTAAAATTCCTTTTAGATCATTCATTATACACTCACGTTTGTGAAAATTGCAACACCATGAAGGACTTACGCGAGTGAGCTGAAATTTTCAGGAAATGCAAAGTAGCGCATGATATGCAAATGATTAGAATTGCAAATCCGTAGCGCATGCGTATGCTGAGCAGCGCCCTCTGAACGGCTGATGGATCCGAATAAATAGACGGCTGTAGCGAGGCGTGTATGGTTATCGGTGGTTATCTGCTAGTGGTAAACGTTAACTCAATCTGTACTTATGCCTCGTCGACGAAAGAGAGCGAGATTTGAACAACTTACAGAGTTTGAACGAGGGAGAATCATCGGCCTTCGTGAAGCTGGATTGTCGTATCGTGCAGTAGCCTCTCGTGTGCAGCGTAACAGCAGCACAGTGATGCGCGTTTGGAAGCAGTGGACGGACGAGTGTCGGACAACTCGGAAATCCGGGAGTGGACCCCGAAATGTGACGTCAGCTCGCGATGATAGACACCTGGTCCGCATGGCGCGGACGGACCGTACAGCTTCCTCTAGACAATTGGCAGCACTGTGGTCAATAGCTACAGGTGTTTCATTGTGTGCTTCATCAATTCGTAGACGTCTGCTGCAGTGTGGACTGCGCGCACGGACTCCTTTATACAGGATCCCCCTAACGCACGACCATCGCCGCCTGCGGCTACAATGGGCCAATCAGCATAGAGACTGGCGTGCTGATTGGCAGCATGTCGTGTTTTCTGACGAATCCCGCTTTAATTTGTGGTACCATGATGGCCGCATTCGTGTCAGACGCTATGCCGGTGAACGCCACCTTCCGGAGTGCATTATCGAACGCCACAGTGGACGAACACCCGGAGTTATGGTCTGGGGCGCCATAGCATATCATAGACGATCTCAATTGCTACGAATTGTGGGCAATCTGAACAGCAACCGGTATATCCGTGAAGTTCTACAGCCCGAAGCTGTTCCCTTCCTTCAAAGCTTGCCAGGCGCTGTATTTCAACAGGACAATGCCCGCCCTCATACTGCTCGGATTGTTAAATCCTTCTTTGCAGCGCAGCAGGTACAGCTTCTTCCTTGGCCTGCGTGTTCCCCGGATATGTCGCCAATTGAACATGTGTGGGATGTCATTGGTCGGTGTCTTGCTCGTGATCCTCGTCCTGTTGCGTCTGCAGACGAACTTTGGGTACGCGTACAAACGATATGGAATGCTCTTCCTCAGTCAGACATTCAAACTTTGTTTGACTCCATGCCACGTCGTGTAGCAGCACTTATTGCGGCGCGTGGTGGCCACACAAAATACTGATTCTGATCTCTTGTTCTTGTTTGTTTGCTTTGAACATTTAATCATTTATTTGTACCACTACCACTCAACTGTGTAGTAAATTGCATTCAATTATGACGATTCCTTCTGGGTGTTGCAATTTTCACAAACGTGAGTGTAGTTGCTATACAGAATTTACAAAGTTTTGCTACAATTCTTCTTTAAGTTAACACACTTGAAGTCTTTCAACTAAATATATTCACAAATTAGTTTATCGTAACTTGAGAATTCTCAAAAGATATAAATTTTATTTACAAAATAAATTAAGATTTTTAAGATTGTCAAGATTGAGTGTTCTGTGCATACATTGGGCGAACATATTCGTGAAGTAGTTAAAGTCCTGATCTTGAAGAGGGAGCTGAATGCAGCTATGTTCTGCGGTAGAATACTGTGGTTAAGTGGTAGAATAACTGCACATAAGAAGGATTTAAAATCCTCTTTTATTAAACCACTATTATTTACAGCCATTTCCCAACTCGGGAGGGATAACAGAAAATAATGACCGCACCTGGGTCTAACTTGAACAATCAAATAATTTAAAATAAAGTTAAATAGAAATTAAGTAGTCGTTGCTCACAGAGCTATGAACGCGAGGTTGGCCTCTATGCTGAACAATCAGTGGTGCGTAGCAAGATTTAGCTAATACTAACGCACTTAGATTATTTCAATAAGTAATAGCGTAACAGCGCTAAGGCTTAGAATTTAAATACTAGCTAGTCAGGTGGACGTCGAACAGAGCCGCAGTGATCTGAGATTAAAAGCTCTCTCACTCCGAGATGTTCCTTGCTAATCTTTAAATACCAAAACTTGGCTCCACTTCAAATTAGCATACAGCTGAAACGCGCGCTCATTCTAACGAGAAGTTGAAATAAGAACTTACAGAAAAGAAAAAAATAACATAAAACTTTGTTAGTTTATAAACCTTACAAGATATATGACAAGAAACACTGTAATCCTGGTAGCTGTTTCTTAGCAGTTGGAAGTAAAATACTCAACAACGCCTCTGTTAGTTTGACTATAAACAAAACTGATCCAGGTTTGAAAGATTAAAATTAATTATTGTCTAATTAATATGTTTGGTTGACGCAATGACGAATTTTGCTTTGCTTGAATTTTGCTTTGCTGTAAATTGAGGTCAAAATAAACTTATAACAAAGAGAACGGTAAAAAACTAAAAGGTTTATTAACGTCTTGTAGTACAACTAAAATGTAGTAGTTACTAGCCACCACGACTTGCAGGGTTTCAGGAACTCAAATATTTAAAGGATTAAATCCTAATTTCATACTTTCATCTATCAACTCTCTTCTGTAAATGACGATTTAAATCCTAGGCCCTAATAGAAACAAAATTCACTCATCAATACATAGGTTTGCCACGTGGACATCTCGACTAATGTATTGTAGTATGGAAGTCTATCGAAAACATTGCGGAAAATCACCGCGGGGGAAGCAAACTACACAAGGAGGAAACATTTTCATGCAAAACATCATGGTGTAAAAAGGTTCAAGGAGAAAACATCGCAGTTCTAAAACATGGCGTGCGATATAAACGTCGTCGTAAGAAATAGAGTGGTGAAAAAATTTAGCAGTTTGAAAAAAAAATATTGCTGTACAAGCGTTATGATAAAAAAAAAGAAACTACAAATCATCAAATGACAAAAACATCGCAGGTATGCATTTTCTAGGACAGAATTCTATGAACTATTTTTTGGAAAGGCAGTATTATTTTAAGTATAATGAACCTTTTTAAGGCTCCTGATTTCAAAGGATTTTGGCCTCCTGTGGAAGTAGCCGTCTTAGAGAGGTGATGTTTAATAAAGGTATAGTGGAATTTTATAAAGACGCCAATTTCTGTTCTCAGACATATTTGTAGAAGGAAGTGGTCTTGGGGAAATGGTCACTACGACAGGGTTCACTGCAGAAATCATCTAAAATCGTGAATGGTCTTCTTAGAGAAGATTCGCTACACTCAAAATAATATTGTATTTACAAAAGATATGTGTCCTAGAACTCCGAATATATAAAACGCGTAAAATGCATAATTCTGCAACGATTCGTCATTCGATGTTTTGAAGCTCGATATTTTTTTCACGATGTTTTCTACTACGATGCTTTCAAATTGCGAGATTTTGTCAACACTTTTCTGCGACGATATTTTGTACCTCGAATATTTTAGAACTGTGATTTCTCTTTGTTTTTTTCTAGTACTACGATGCTATGTAAGACCATGTTTGCTTCTTGGACTGATTCCTCTGCGACATTTCGTCTGCCATATTTTTGCCGCGATTGCTTTCACCATGTCTGCAGTTGTCTCTCTAACCAAAAATTCTATCACTAATTTAAACTAAACTAATTTCTCGCCGCCCAACCGGTATAGTGGTTAGCGCCGCTGACTATCGTGCCGAAGGGCTCCGGTTCGAATCTAGGAGAAGGCATGGATATTTGTAAATGTATATTGTCGGTGCGGCACTCTAAATATGCGGGGAACCGAAAGTCCTCTCATGTGGCTTGGTGGAAGGGAAGTGGGGTGGGAGACAATCGGACCCGTCTTCCCCGGGGTTCTCCATCAAAATTGGGAGTGGAACTGAGCCAAATCGCACTGTCACCTGTGAGGTGCTCAAGGCTGTTGCAAACGACAGGCGTAATCTTGCGCTCCTTTACACGAGAAATCTCGTGGGCTTGGACTGAACTTGTCAGACAAGTGAGCATGAGTAACAACAACAACAAACTAATTTCTCTAATTTACATTATCGTGAAAGCCAACAGAAGACAGAAATGGTACGGAAATTAACATAAAAATAAAGAGGGAGCTAAGGAAAACTTTATGAATAAAGTTAGACATTTACCATGGAAACCGAATGTTTAAAAACCAATATGAAGCAAAACTGTGTTTCTCCTTTTCACGTTGAAGGAAGAATGACATTGTACTATTGTCCTCTTTCAGAAAAGAGAGTGTGAGGCAAATAAAATAACCCTAAATCCCGAGGGAATGAAACTGCTGTTTTATACAATGTGTTTAAAAAAATGGGCTTCGCACATTTTGTTTCCTTAAATATTGATACTAGATACACACGTTTCTCAAAATAAGATAGAGAATTATATAAGAATAGTTCCAACTCTGTCGTTAATAAGGTTGTTTAAAATATAAAACTTAGTCCGTGTTATTTCTTCTATAAAGTAAAAATTTAAGTTTGTAAAATATTCAATATATTTTAAAATATTAATTATGAAAAGACTTTTACATACATTTACGTGCAAAAGTAATGAAGGTAAATGTAATTCATGTTTTCATGAGATCAAACGAATATTGTTTTTCTTAATACAATAACATTAATACCAAAAGCTAGCTAATTTATAATATATTTGTTCCTCAAATTTGGTAGACAAATCATTAGTTTTATACGATAACAGGTGTCGTAAAGCAACCTAAATCAAATTTGATTTCTTTACGTTTGTAAATATCTCCACCAGTTTATCCCATGAAAGTGGGAAATCTTTCACACTTGGCTTAATTGTAAATATTCTAATAACTAGTGATTTTGCTTTAGGGAAGAAGGTGTAAAATTTAAGTTTTAATCTTTATAGAATCCTCCCTCTTGCAGTTGCAGGGATTTATATTTATTTTAAATAACCAGTTACGTTTAATTTTTAGTTCCTTTCCTATAAGCCTTCCTTCCCCTAATTGTCAGTGCCAGAAGATTTAAATTTGGTAGTGCGCGTAGGAAATGCAAATTCTACCAGTGGAAGAATAAGTTAAATATCGACGTTCCAGTAGAGAAAGAGAGAGTCCGGGAAATTGCCAGGCGGGCTTATATGCAAACTTCTGCTTAGCAGTTACTGCTGGTTTGACGTGGCCTAAGCACTATTATGTTGCTGCCAGTAGACTAAGCTACACGCTGTAGGCTACAGGATTGTATGAGCCCTGTAGCGTAATTCTAGTATTTGTGAACATCTTAAATTCTTAAGTTTGTTTCTATTGTTTCAGCTACCGCCCAAGTTGAGGCGTAGTATGTTAGCGCCAAGTTGACGCATTGTAAATAAGTTAAAGAGTTTAATAAAGGGCAGTTTTAACCCTTCCTCAGTGCAATCAGTATTTCTCAAGATTCTACACAATAGAAGGACAGTAGAACTTTACATCTGGCCCCCGAACTTCCAATTCGAATCCAATGGCCAATAATCAGGACAGACAACCATCCTTGCAAGACACAGAATTCGTAGACCCGATGGTGACAAGTCCATTGGATGGATTTTGTTTTTTAATACAGACGATGCGAGCAGCTATCAAGCTAGCAGTAGTGTTCGATGGTAAAAACTCCGTTACTTCATTCCTTGAATCGCTTGTCACACACTTTCAGTTGTATCCGGTACCCCAAAGGCAAAACGTAGCCATCGCCTCCAGTGCCCTCCGAGGACAGGCGGAGTCTTGGTGGAAAGGGATCGGAAATTTCTCACTCGGGGAAGTCGGAAGCTTCACCTACAATTTTGAGAATTTTAAAGCGGCTCTCCTGAAGGCCTTCCTGATCGTGAAGGATCGCGCGAAGCTGGAAGCCGAACTATACAGCTTTTATCAACGGAAAGTTGAAGATCTTACCGAATTTATCCTGCGTAAAGTCAAACTAGTGAATATGCTATATGGAAGGAAGCCCGATAATGAAGTAATTGAAATTGAAATTATATGACCCGTAGAAGCACTCATGGACACCAACCCGGAAGGAACTTTTGTAAGCCAAAAATTCTACTATAAAAATTTCCGGAGAATAAGATTGTTTAAAAATTGTAGAACAGAAATTGTTGCCGCATAAGGGAAAGTTTGTGAATGTGTCGGGAAGCTATCGCTGAACGTTTAGGTAAAAAACGAAGTTTTTAAAGTGTTATTTTTTGTTGTTAAAAGTCTGCAAAACCATGTCATTTTAGGTGTAGAGTTCCTCAGGTCGGCGAACGCAACAATAAACTTTGCAGAAAATTCTATTTTCTTGGATATGGTGCCAAAGGTGGCGGAAGAAGTAAAGCTTCCAGACATTGATTTCCAACATCTAAAACAAGATGAAAAAGCCAAGCTGGAGCAACTCGTAAGTAACTTTAGCAACATTATTTTCTGAGAAGCCAGGGAATACACAAATTGTCACCCATGCGATAGAACTAAAATCAAGCGAACCTTGTAAAGCAAAACCCTACCGTTATGATAAGGAAAAAGAAGCAATAATAGAACACCACATAAAACAAATGTTAAGGGATAAAATAATTATTCCCATCAATAGTGAATATGCTAGCCCAGTTGTGCTATGCAGAAAGAGAGATAAATTGCCCCCTTCGGATCCAAAAGCTTATCGTTTTGCGATCGATTACAGGAAACGTAATAGCATGACTAAACTCCCTGTTTACCCTTTACCGGTAATAGAAGAAATAATACGGAAAATTAGGTCTACAAAATATATGACAACTCTTGATCTTACTTCAGGCTACTTTCAAATAGCCATGAAACCAGAAGATGTGAATAAAACAGCGTTTATTACAAAATCAGGTACTTATGCATTTTTACGCATGCCGTTTGGACTTTGCGTGGCCCCATCAACTTTTTAACGCGCTATGGACATAATTTTACGTACCGTCCTAGGAAAATTCATTCTTATTTATCTCGATGACAGTATCATAACTAGTGACACTATTGAACAGTACGTGGAGACCTCCACGAAGTTTTTTCATTATTTAAAGAAGCAGGTTTAACTATTAATGCCGCAAAATGTAAATTTGCAACTAAGGAATTGCGATATTTAGGATACAAAATTTTAGCTAAAGGCATCAAAACACTGAGGATTCTAAAATAAAAGCAATTAAAAATTATCCTCCGCCAAATACTGGGAAAAAGCTTTCATCCCTTATTGGCATGTGCTAATATTATCGTTCGTTTATCCAAAATTTTGCCGATATTGTTGAACCTTTGTTAGTGTTAAAACGAAAGAAATCCAAGTTTGCATGGACAGCGGAGGCAAACACATCTTTCGAAAAATTGAAAACAGCTTTAATTAATGCCCAGTGTTAAAATTCCCGGAAGGAGACGAGAACTTGGAGATCGACAGATTACGACAGATTACACGGATGCGTCAGCTTTCGCCATGGGTGCAGTTTGAACTCAAAAAGGGCACCCCTTCTCATCTTTTAGAAAAAGCCTAGGTTAGACTCAAAGGAACTACACAGCGACAGAAAAGGAAATGTTAGCAGTGTTAATGGCAGTTCAGAAGTTTAGGGTATACTTCGGAAAAGCCCCAGTTACAATCTACTCTGATCATGCGGCCGTAAGCAGATCATATTCTGGAAAGAATTTAACTCCTAGATTAATTAGATGGGCCTTAAAGTTACAAGAACACAACTTAATAATTAAGCACACTCCCGGCAAGGAAAATACAATGGCCGACGCCTTGTCAAGAATTAAACTGGATGAAAATGGGAATCAAATAAAATGTGCTATGTTAACTTCTAAAGTTTTAGATTGCCGCGAAACAGTTATAGCTGAATTGCCGAAGGATCCAGAATTCGGTAATATATATGCTTATTTAAAGGATCCAGATAATTTTGAACATGTAGATCTTCCTGCAATTAGAAATAGGGCCCGAAATTACGAGATCTTAGATAATTTGTTGTTGTATACTAAATCAACAAATGAAAACCACGAACTGGAACCAGCCATCCCCGCCACACTACGGTTGCTTGCAGGAACTTCATCATAGCCCCACAGCGGGTCATTTAGGTATAAGGGAAACGGTGCGTAGAGTACGTCAGGCAGTGTATTTTCCGCAACTACAGAAGATAGTAACAACGTATGTCAGGTCCTGTAAGTTACGTCAGTTAATTAACGACGTTAATTATAGCCCGGCCGGGTATCTAAATAGTATTCGCGCGACTTTTCCTAACGAGATCCTCGGAATAGACCTTCTTGGCCTTTTCCCCAAAGCGAGTTAAATAAAAACCGATATCTTTTGGTGATTGCAGACCATTTTTAAGTGGGTAGACATAATTCCTTTAAAGCGAGCGTCAGCTAAAATAGTTGCAGATGCGTTCTTGCATAACTATATTTTAAAATACGGTGCACCGTTAAAAGTAATAAGCGATAATGGTAGACAATTTGTTAGTCAAATTTTTGAGAACCTGTGTAAAGGGCTTGACATACGGCATATGAAAATGGTCCCGTACAGACCACAAGCAAACATCGCGGAGAGAGTTAGTAAAAACATTGTTAAAATAATTAGAAGTTATAGTAAAAATTATTATAAATGGCTACGTTGATGAACTAGCCTATGCTTTAAGAACTGCCAAGCATGATACAACGGCTAAAACGCCCGCTGAATTATTTCTGGGTAGGAAGATGTTGACTTCTTTAGACAAACGTTTTTTTGTTCAAGAGCGAGAACCAGAATTTAAACAGGACAAATATTCAAAAGCTGATTGATGAAGCTTTAGAAAATTCCGATGTAGCAAGAAAGCGGCAGAAAATTTACTACGATAGGAAACGCCGCGAATCAGATTTTAAAGTGGGGGATAAGGTGTTGAAAAGAAAATTCACTTTGTCTAGTGTACCTGAAAACGTCGTATTAAAATTCGCCCATAAATTTGAAGGACCTCATGTAGTACAGCAGATCGTTGGAGTTGTGATCTGCTTAAAAACAGATTCGGGAGAAAGAATAAAGGATAGTCCGGATCAATTGAAGAAATACTATGATCGTAAAGATTTCGACGTCTTACATGATTTCTTCCAGGCTTCCGATTTAGAAGAAGAGAACAATTCTCACCGCACCACAAAGTCCACCACCCGCGAAAAAGAAAAAAAAAAAACCAAAGAAACTACAAGTTCCCAAACCAACCGAAGAATTCCAAAGAAAAGAATCCCTCAACGTGTGGAAGATCCAACGAAGAAAAATTTAAGGGGAAAAGAAAGGTCCCGGCTAGAAACAAGCGTCGCCGTGTCATGCCAAGATCTCGCAGCAGACAGCGCCAAGATACTTCATGGAGCTGGCGGACTGAAAGATTACCACAAACAAGACCACCCGTCGAGAAAATGAAGAAGAGGCCTGCCGAATTTAAAGACACAGATCAAAAATCGAAACAACCAAGAGTTTACAGACAAGCGTCGTCGACTACTGATGTACAAAGAACTAGTCTGCCGGACAGTAAAAGGAAAAGGCAAGATCTACCGCCAGTATATCCGAAGAGACCACTCATCAGAAGAGAAAAAAGGAAAAATCAATTCACACCAGGGGACAGGAAGCAGAGACGGAAAGTCTCATGGATGAACCAGATGGCATGGACAGATTTCTGCAAGAAACGTATGTCCGATTACCAAGCTTAAAAAAACAATGATAAGTGAATTTTTCTATAAATCTTTTCTGCTATGTAAAATTGCATGAAAATGTTTAACACGAAGTTACATGATAAAAACTATTGCCCCGATCGAGGACTAAAGTTAATTCAGCTTTATTTGGCGAAAGCACAAAGTATAGCGTATTATAGAATTGTTATGTTATGTAAAGAAAAGTAGTTCGGTTTTCATTGTCGAAAGACTATTCATGTTAACTCGCCAAAGGATCTGGCTTGATACAAGCAGCTTCGCATTAGTACTTGTTAACGAAAATTTATTTTAGGGTCGCACTTTTGGCGAAGAAAAGGATCCATTCAAGTAAAATATTCATGTTGTTCTCTATTGTCTTAAAAGTATTTGTGTGCAAAAGGTTGAAATATCTGTTGGGCTAAATGATACTTTTAATGAAAGTCTAAAGCTCAAAAGAGCACCGATATAATATGTATTTAGTGCTAAAACTTCAACAAAAGTGAATACATTCAAAGTTTAATGTAGTCAATTGAGTTCGCCCGAAAGAAATGTTAGTTAAATCAAATCATGCAATTTAGAGTGAAAGCTTGCATGCGTTTAAGATGAATGTAGAAAATATTTTCGTATGCATGTGTTTTGTAGGGCTTTCCGCTGACACTCTAGTTAATTTTCATGTTTATTAGCTCATGGAAAACTTAGAAATGAATTTAGGGTGTGTCTAAGAAGTTATGTGCTAACAGTCGATGTGCGTTTAGGTGGAGATTTTGAGCACTATAACATAAAACACTTGTGTTTTCACACCACACAGCGTGGAGAGCCAAAAGGGAATTAAAGTTTAAAATTTAAGCATGAATGTGAATTGAATAACTGTGGCATGAAAAACAGTAATTTTCGGAAAAGCTGAGAAAGCTACGCTAAATAAAGGCAAGAACTTAATAAAAGATTGTATTGTGAATTTACATGTTATTTAGAATCATGTATTTATAAGCGTTCCTTTCAGATGACTGGAAGGAGTTGATTGAACCCCAATTGAAAGATAACAAAGGATGTCCACCACAACTATGAAGATAAAATTTTTGTCTATAATCATTTAAATTTTAGTATTTTGAATGTAAACGGGGCTTAGATCTTGTCAGTTGTAGAATCTATCAGCTTGAGACAGGTCTTAATGGACTTTTATCCAAGTCTGTTACATTCTGGCATGGACAAATGTAGGGATTTATATTTATTTTAAATAATCAGTTACGTTTAATTTTAAGTTACTTTCCTATAAGCCTTCAGTCAGTCAGTGCCAGAATATTTACATTTGGTAGTGCGCGTAAGAAATGCAAATTCTACCAGTGGAGGAATAAGTTAAATATCGACGTTCCAGTAGAGAAAGAGAGAGTCCGGGAAATTGCCGGGCGTGCTTATATGCAAACTTCTGTTTAGCAGTTACTGCTGGTTTGACGTGGCCTAAGCACTATTATCTTGCTGCCACTAGACTCATCTACACGCTGTAGGCTGCAGGATTATACAAGTCCTGTAGTGTAATTATACTATTTCTGAACATCTTAAATTCTTAAGTTTGATTCTACTGTTTCAGCTACTGCCCAAATTGAGGCGTAGTATGTTAGCGTCAAGTTGACGCATTGTAAGTAAGTTAAAGAGTTTAATAAAGGGCTGTTTTAACTCTTCCTCAGTGCAATCGCTATTTCTCAAGATTCTACACAACAGAAGGACAGTAGAACTTTACACAGTGTTGAAATTGATTCTATGGAAATCTGTACCTTTAGTTGAGAAAATCCATTAGTGGAAGAACACGTTCAGGATGAATAGTTAAGAAAATGTAACCTCTAACCATCTCTATTGAGACACCTACAAAACAATTCATTTCGAAAAGCTTTGACAGGAATCTCGCTTCTATATA
>KK120221.1:72134-115885 GCA_000611955.2 Stegodyphus mimosarum
TAATAATAATAATAATAATAACTGTAATTGTAAATAAAATTTGGCGGAAAAGTTTTGCTCTCTTAAGAGGAAAGATCTTGTTACATCCTCTCGAAATGCCTAGTTTTTCTGTACAACCAGAGTCATTTTAAGGTTGTGCTACGTCCAGTTTTCTAATGTGAATCCAGACTGACTGTGCTTTTCATCCGTTTTTAAAAATAGAATATTATTGGACAAAATTATTATCTAATGTACACCTTTTCGACGAGATGAGATTATCTCCCTCTGGAGAGTCACAGCTTGTGGAGAATTAATTACTTAGGGCAAATTAGCTCAGATTTCGGTTACATGTAAAAAAAATCACGAAACGACGTTGAACTAGCCTGTTTCTCTCGTAATAAAACACTAAAAACTTTTATATGCTCGTTGTTTAATGAAACAAAATTTTGAGAAGAAAAGTTCACAAAAAATGCATTATTGTCCATAGTAAAAATGTTCTGTTTGAAATAAATGATTTACAAATTTCCAAGCTAAGTATTTCAATACGAATACTATTTTCACATTGTGTGCGAATTTTTAAAATTATTTTATGATAAGTACATAATATCCTTTCAGGATAGCATACTCTAATAAGTTATAATGAACTCTGAGGTATTTGAATTTATAAATCCGCGAATTTCATGAACTAGATTTCGAAATGCTTAAAGAAAAGCCTTTAAAATAGTTCTCTTTATCAGAAATTGCGATATCCGTCTTTTCCGAAATTTGCAGTAGAACAACAGCAGAACGATCTTAACAAGAAAAAAAAGGCTGATTGAATTATTTAATTTAATTAAGCTAATAAGCAGAAAAACTACAACTTATTTTTACAAAAACAATAAAACTGGTCAGGAAAAGATGTTAACATTTTACTGCGCTTACTGCGATTTTAAAGTAATTTTTAAGTAAATTTTTTGATTACCTGCCAGCATAAGTCATCACACCCAGAGGACCTGAGCAAAATGACATTAATTAATGCAACGAAATTTAATTTAATATGCTATTTTGAGACCAAGTTCCAGAAGGTTAATTCTTTTTACTTATTTTCTGCATCTTTTCACTTTAGCCTGCTGTGGGAAAACTAAGCTAAGCAATGGGTTTTTATTCTATCAATGCAAGTTATAAAATTGCTTCCCAGGCAGCAAAGTGGTTAGTGATTGCCGTACCGAAGGTCTCGGGTTCGAATCCCGGAGAAGGCATGGATGTAATTTCTGCTTGCGTTCATAGACGGCAGCGGTGCCTCCGTAATAAAAAGACTACCGCTTCCGGCAAACGGCTAGAGCCCGCCATTGAAAAACAAATCTTGCAAAATTTTAAGTTTGCTTAACTTAGTATTATAATACATTTTTAACTGTAGTGCTTATATCTTAACATTTCGAAGTACTCTAATAGCTGATTTTTAAGAGTAACTTAAGTGCTAATATCTTAATATTTAGAAGTACTCCAATAGCTGATTTTTAAGAGTAACTTAAGTGCTAATATCTTAATATTTAGGAATATTAATGCTAATATCTTAATATTTATTACCACGCTGTATTACTGGCTTAAGTAATACTTTTCTGTGTTCCTTTTAATAATTATTATGCCTATCACCTGTTCTTTGAAATATATTTATCTGAAGAACGTTTTTTCAAAATCATACTGACTTCTCATAATTCGCTTTGTGAAAAGATTTTATAATACATTACGAAATTCAATTATCATTTTGAAATTTTAATACTTTAGATGCGATTTGTTTTGAAACTGTGTGTGTTATTTTATATTCGCAATTTTGTAGCGAGCTCACGTTGTAAAGTATAGAAACTTATCTAAGTACTCGAATGGTAAATATCTTATAATTATTATAATATTTTAATAAGAAATGTCAGTGCCACTTAAGTTCATGCTGAGGTTAATTATGATAATGCAACACGTTCAGATATTTTGATAACTTCTTTTTAATTTTTCATTGCAAACAACTATTATTTTGAATACTTCTAGCCTAATTTTACCACGCCTTCTAATGACTAATGGTACTTTTTTCAATATCTTTTATTGTGTGCATAAACTTATTAACACTACTTTATTTTATATGCTAGAGATGGCCAAGCATCACATCAGTAAGAGTCGAATGTTAAAAACTCAAGAAAACTGAACAGCCCCAAGTACATTTATCAAGAGCCGCAATTATGTAATATTAAGAGCACGTGAAACAAATTTTGAACATAAACAAATATTTCAAGTAATTTAACAATGATATCGTATTTTATAATTGATATTGTGCTTGTTCTTGCTCTGTGTTTAAGAAAGTATGTTTCTGTGAGACAAATTAGAAATTTTTTATGATACCTTTTTTTTTTTGTTAACTCTAATTCTAGCTCCTCTTGTTCCACAAAGTAGTATACCAAGAGGCTTACATATGTAAGTTATAGCACTAACAAAATAAATAAACAAATGTACAATACCACTGCAAAGAGGGACAAAAAATAAAAAATAGTAAGTAAAAGAAAAAATAAAATTAAATCAAAGAAAAAGTAATAATATAAAGAGAACTCAATAACATAAATTGAGAACGAAATTCCGAAAAGCAGAAATTGCCTTTTTAATCCGTAAAATTTCAGAAAACGTTGGTGGCCAAGATATAGACAAGTGCTTCAAAGTGGCGTGAACTATCTTCCTTTGGTGGGTATGATGAATGTACTCAAGAAGAATACAGTTAACGTCTTCACCGCCGCTACAGCAGCTGCCGAAATCGAAATCGCTTTAAATAGCTTTTAAAATTGCTATGTCCAGTCAGTGACTTACTTTAAAATCTTGAGTTAATTTAAAACGTGTTGCAAACTGATCAACATTTTTTCTGTGATAAACGGTAGGGAAGAACCTAGACCACTGTGCTTTCAGTGACGGCAAATATTCTCTGTTCTAAATACATATAGCATTATTTCTACAAGAGCGCTTTCAGTGAGAAACATGAGCTCGGATATTTAAACCTATATAAAGTTTCGTAGCTAACTTTGCTGGAGTATCAGCCCTCTCATTTCCAGAATTTCCACAGTGTCCTCGAACGTAAGCAAAATGAATGTCAATATCAAGATCTTGCAAGGTCTTAAGAATAAACTGAATTTCAACAGCATTTCTCTGAAACACTTAACTTTCTGTAGTACGAGTAACTGTAGCGAAGAAAGAGAGTTATTACTTGTTCAAACGCGTATTGATTTCAAATCACTACAAGAATTTTGAATCCATCTCACAGCAATATTGAAGCATAGCAATTCAGTCTGGAAAACAGTGTTAATATACTTATCGTTAATTCTGTACTGTTTCAAGTCTCATTCTTGTTTATCTTCATAAACAATAAAATCAATGCCTACTTTATCATTCATCTTACTTCCGTCTGCTAAAAACAATTATGCTCTTCAAAAATAGCATCGAACAGCTAACAACCGGTATAGGATTCATGTTAAAAGGATGCGCCAAAGAAGGAACTGGAAGATTTCATTCGAGTAAATTTGATGAGATTGCCTGTAAATGTTTTTCTTCTTTGTCATATTTTCCAAAATTTCAATATCTATGGTTAAAATATAAGCGACAGTAAAAAGTGCCTCCTGAATAATAGTAACGAACAATTCTTAAGAGAATGTTCTTTGAATTTTACTCAGAAGCTTGCACTTTACTTTATACAGTGAAGAACCGCTCCAAACCTTTGATACACAGGAAATAACCGGCACTATTCCTTGCCTATACATCAATTTAAGAACATGTGTTTTGACTCCATAAGTGTTTTTAGAAATTTTAAATAATCCTGATTACATTTTTTCCTATTTTCCTGAAAGATGGGAAATATGACACTTCCACTGAAATTTGTTATCCAAGATAACTCCTAAGTATTTTGTTTGAGTAATTTCTTCAATAGAAAAGTCTTACAATGATAAATTTAATCTACGCAGTATTCATCTTCTTATATGCCATCACAACTTTCCTTTTGAGAGGGTTGACTTTCAATTTATAAAGTTTAGAGTACTGAAAAGCAGTATCAAGTAAATCTTGACATAAAGAACAAGCATAAATGAAAACTTTGTATTGAACAATTCAAAGCAGATCATCTTCAAAAGAAATTTTATAACACATTTTTGAAAAGCAGATAATTCAAACTAAAGGTCATGAGTAATAAGATTCCAAAAAAAAAAACAAGGTCCAGAGACTGATCCTTGAGGACAGCCCTTTTCCAAACTATATTCTTTCGTAATGTTACTTGGAGAAAGTTCTACAGTGCAAGTATGCAGAAATCCTTGATAAGATTACCCAGGATGTTCCTGGGTAGCACATATCAATAAATTTATGATTCCTGGTCACTAAGTGTTATCAAAAGCCCGTTTTATATTCAGAGACATCAAATACGAGCTGTAAATTTTTCGTTTCCCTTGTTTTACTATGTCACATATGAGAAGAAGCGCATCTTTAGCTGAACGCTGAGGCGGAAAGTCATGCTGATCTTCATCCAAAATATTTTTTCTTCTCTAGTGCTTGTTCAATCTGTTCATACAACAGACATTTTCTCAATCCAGATATTTACTCAATCATAGCAGAAGCTGATACAACTTATATTTTCAATAGTAGACCGCTTAACTTCAAGGAATCACTTTCATCACGAAGATTTCGAATCACTTCATTTGTGATTCTATCCGGTCCAGAAGTTTTGCCTAATTTTTGAACCCTTAACAACAGCATAAACTTCAGCTATGGAAAAGGAAATTCATCCTCTGCATCATAAAATTAATCTCAAGAGCGGAAATTTTATGAAATTCCTCATCGTGAACTAAGCTGTCAAGAGGAAATGGCCGTTGTCAAATGGCATGTATTGTAGGCTCAAAAGATGACGTAACTTGTCCTGACGTCACTTCAGTACCTGAAATTTCAATACTTTTAGAAAAATTTGTTTTAACACCGAAACAATAAATCTTCTTCCAAACGTTTCGTATCATAATATCATTCAGAAACTCTTTCCAACAATTAAGTTTACTTTCATCTAACTTAGACTCCAGCTACGTTTAACTGTTTGCGCATACAAGCGAACTCGATTGACAGCTATGGAGCTTTGCCCAGTGAAGAAACGAAATTTCTTCAGTGGGCGACATACTGCATTTTTTTTTCAATAGGAAACCAAACAGATTCTTCTGGTTTCCCAATCACCCTTTTTTTCTTATTCTGATTATATGATTATAATTGTTAACTGATTTCAATAGGAGAAAACTGGGTAAAAAAGATATAGCAATCTTAACAATAAAGTAGAAAGTGAGTGAAAAATAATCCATTGAGCTGAAAAACAGAATTTATAAATTCTTTTCACTCTTAATTTGAAAACAGAGTGGTGAGGTGGAAAAGAGAACTCTACGTAGAAACTGCAGTTCGATATACCAGTGTGATTTAAAATAAACTGCTACCTTAGCTTGGGATTTTTTAATAAAAAAGTAAAGTCTGTATTTTCTGTACAACCTAATGCAAGGACCAACCAACAAGCGAAAATAAAAGCTAATCTATATCATTTAATTAATTCATTACATAAAGACTAGATCATCATAAAAGTTTTATTTCTTCCATTGCAAGGAACAACTTAACATAGCTGCATTCAGTGAGATTTGATATATAGTATCAAAGCAGTGTACTTGCTAATGGATTTGTTTTTTTCTGCTATTCCAGTAGTCCTTATCTGTTCTAAATGTTATACTGTAACGTAGTAAGTCTTAAAAATGTTTTTTGAAATGATCATTTTGAAACTGTTTAAAATTACAGTACAATAACATAATTTAAAAAAATGAAATCGCTGATTATTTAGAAAGTATGACAAAACAAGATTTTTGTTTCAAGCTGGAATGATATTTCAAAAATAAAGCAAATGTTCGTTAAGACGCCAGCTGTATTAAAAGGATGAAGAGGCTACTGCTGCGCTTGGCCCATTAATTCTTTCTCTCTGTTTTTTAATGAGATATCAAAATTGGCATTTTCTACATTCTTTCTTTCTTAACTGTTCTACTTAACCGACTGACGTCAAGGCCCCTCTCTACAGTATTAAAGTCATAGACGCACTTAAAGGCCAGCGTTACCGCTAGTTTTATTACGGTGTAATTTTTATTAATAGAGCGCGTTCCTTTTTATGACAGCCATAAAAGAAATGGTCAGAATTTAGGTAATTTCTGCCTTAGCTCAAAGAGTATATCGTTTGTCCGAGAAAGGTGAGTGAAGTAAAAGAAAATTATTTTGAATGCTTTCTGTACCACTCTTACCTTGTCGACTGATTTTTTTGTTTTTTAAATCAATTTTAAATGCGCTGTGAAATTTAATTTTGATTTCTATGTGTACATTTCTATGCGTATTTCTATTCTACTATATATTCCTTTGTGTACCCCTTTCAGATATTCCTGAATAGATAAACTTGGCCGTGCGGAAGGTAAGAAGTAAAGATATGGAGGCATACAGATTAGAAATTTATATTGTTGCTTTCTTACGGGATCATGGATTTGGAGTGATTAACGACAACACTTGATGAAAAATCAAAACACGATTTATTAGCCCGTATTACTCAGGACACCTAAAAAAAACACGTTAACGGTTGTCGAAAAAACTATGACAAACACAATGAAGCAATCAGCAACACATCCTTCAGGCTATCGGGCTATAATGACGAAGACAGCTTCACGGCATAGCACTAGAGAACTCCTCCCGACTCGGTTCTGTCATTCTCGGAACTCAACGTACTCTCAAGATTCCCCACGCTACAACTCGCGACGCACTCGACGATACAGAAGATAGTCTCAACGATGCACTGACGAGACACTCTCGCGATGCACTAACTCGCGATACACTCCACGACGAACTCGACACTAGACTGCTACTCCACGTGCAGGCAGAGTTTTTATAGCTTTTGGCCTGCTTTCAAGAACATTGTGGGACAAACAGGTAAGAATTCGTTCTAGAATGTTCTCCATCCGTCTACGATATATCATCAACTTTATTGCCAAATGCTCGGTTTCGCGCCAAATATGGCAACCCTGCCTTCCCTTGCCATTTTCTGACAACCGTACTGTCTCACTGGCTGGACATTTCGTAACAATACGATTTGTCGAATATATTCAACACTATACTGTCGAAATGTTTACCGATACTATACTGTTTGTATATTCGATATGTCGAACCGATGCTATACTGTTTGTATATTCGACAGTGTCCGAGAACTTCTACTTAGTTTATATGAAAAACTGGTAGTTTCGAAAATCGGAACATTAGAAATTAATAAGCTGCTAATATTCTCTCATCAGGCTAGCATTTTTTACACCTCGTTTTTTTTTTAGGAAATAACGTATTACAATATGTAAAGCTAAGAATCTACAAAATGAGGACCTGAAACATAACGTAAAAGGAGTAACCATTTTCATAAATGGATAACACTTGTTGAGTTTGCTCATCTCGAATTTCAACTTAAGACTTCTTCGGAACATCCTACCAACCATCCAGTAATCCTAAGTTTAATTTCTGTTACACTTGAGAGAATTCGATATTTAGTTATGATTAAGCATCGTGTCTCATCTTCAGAAAAGTATATATTAATATAAGTTATTAACTAAAGACGTTTAGAAACTCTTTTAAAATATGTATCGTGTTATAGGTAAATTTTTAGCTTAACAAATTTAAAAATTTCAGATTACCTGCTACATAATAAAATTTCAGAACAGGCCTAAAATTCTTCCAAATGTCTAGTATGGCCGCATAGATACTTTTAGTATAGTATAGATGCCATAGATGGCTGCCGTAGTGTCGTTAGGGGAGATTAACTGCTAATCCAAGCTTAAGGATGTGAATTCAATTTTCTCATAAGACTTGATGATTGTTTTGCCTTCCTTTACCCCTTTTCGCAGGCGTAATACTGATCACCAACTGCAGCGGACCGTTGGCAAGTTTCTCGGAGATGTCATGGTTAAATAACTAATGGTTTCCGCCATTATTGAGGAACTATAAATGAGTAAGTGTTCGGCCATTGGGAGCATATACATTTGAAGGGTATACTACTTTTGCTTAAATATAAAGATTCGTCTTGAAACACGCAAATCACTTACATAAAGGCAAAGTCAAAGAAAAAGCCGAAGACCTCGTTTTTATTTAAGTAGCTCCTTAAAATTAAATTCTAGAACTGAAAAACTACGTGCCACGCTGTTTTGGTTATTTGTTTCTGGCGGCATTTAGAACGTGAAGTGAGTTGCACTGTGTGCATGTGCGTTAGGGAAAGGTGCAGATTCTATATGAGAAAGAAGTCCTCGCAAGTATTTAAACGCGTTTGAACAGTACAGGGTGACCCAAAAGTTCGTTAACTTTTGAAAATTTAATAATCCATTGAATAATGTAGATAGAGAGGTAAAAACTGACACACATGCTTGAAATGTCATGGAATTTTATTGAAAGAAAAAAAAGTGCTTTAAACAGCCAACAGGTGGCGCCTCATATGATAACAAAAGCAATAATTAACATAACGATTGATTTTTAGCAAAAACGATCCTCTCTATAACAAAGGTTCAGCATGTCGGCCGTCATTCATCAACAATACGTATAGTAGAGGAACAATGTTGCGAACAGCACTGTAGAGCATATCTGTACGTATGGTGAGAAATTAGCGTCGGATGTTGTCTTTTAACGTCTCTAATGAGGTCGGATGATCGCGGCAGACTTGTGATTTCAGGTAACCCCACAAACAATAATCACACGGATTGCAATCTGGGGACCTGAGAGGCCAAGCATAACGAAATTGGTGGCTCAGCATGTGATCCTCATCAACAGATGTGTGCAAGAGATCTTTCACACGTGTAGCAATACGGGGTGGAACGCAATCCTGCATCAAAGTCATACCTTCCAATAGGTTTTTATCAGCCAGACTAGGGGGATGCGATTCTGTAACATATCAATGTACTTCGTACCCGTCAAAGTTGAATAGTAGAGCATGCATTTTCTTGAAGAAAAAGAAGATCACGATTGATGTGTTAAATCGACATCTCACCGTGACCAACACCCAGAGGCGAGGATAGAAAATTGACAAAGTCATGAAAGGACTGATTCCCTCTCTCACTACAGCTCATTTCATACACGATTGTCATGCGGCGTCACTGACGCTTTGCTGCCCAGCGCCATGTGTTGGCCTTTTCTTGCAATTTTTTTCTTTTGCTTTCAATAAAAGCTCATGGCATTTCGAGCATGAGTGTCAATTTTTCCTCTCTACCTACAATATTCAGTGAATTATTGAATTTTCAGATGTTAACGGACTTTTGATTCACCCAGTACAAAGGAGTTTAATTGGTATAAATATATATAAAGCATTATGTTTTGTACTTGAAATAAAAAAATATCCAGTTTAATAGCAAAATGAGATACGATTAAGAAAAAATCGTCTTTTCCTATGTTAAGAATGCTCACATAAGAGGAGTAATGTCTTTTCTTACCAACAGATACTATTTACAAACATAAGCTCTGATGTATATCCCGAAATTTAAGGGTATTATAATATCTTTAGAGGGTTCCGGAGTTTCAGCCTGGCAGTTTTCCTTATGGCTGACTGAGAATTAAACAAGTCAATAGTTCCATAAATTTCCATGGTAGTTCAATATGTAGAAATGTTTCTGTCTTATAGAGGCCAATAAAAGCTCAACATAGATTTCACCCCCTCTCCTTTTGAGTAACGTTTTCCCAATAAGATCTTTGGCCGTAATTTCCAATCTCCTTGACCAGTAAATAACCAACATGTCTATGGTATTAGTACAAATTACCTGTGAAGGTGGGCGATAATTCTCGATATTTCTTCTAGTATTTCAGATATCATCATTATAAATTCGAGATTAAACTATAGAGCTCTAGCCAAACCCCAAGGTAAGTAAAAGTTATACACTTTTAGGCAAAAAAAAACGACGCACCGAGAAGATATAAAGCAAACTGGACACAAATTGATATGCATACAGGTTTCGACGGAAAATGCAAAATTTTACATTTTGGTTGACAATACATGAACGGTTGTCGCTACAGCGCATCTGATCTGCGCAACTGGCATATTTAAGAGGAGAAATTACTATTTTAGGTCATAAATTCTTCACGAATTTCATTCCGTGTACTCTGGTAGACAGTAACTATGCCTCGCATACAGGTGAGCGAACGATATGCGCAGATGTCAGAATTTGAGAGAGGTCGTGTAGTTGGGCTCAGAAGCCGGTTGGTTTTATCGACATTTGAGCAGGAGCGATGCCACTACTAGACGATGTTGGCAGGAATGGGTGAACCATGGCCGTACATAGCGTCAAGAAGGAAGCGGTAGGCCTAGAGAAACGACAGAACGTGAAGACCGAGCAATCGTCAGAGCGGCACTCACAGCCCCTGATGCATCATTATCATCGACTGTACTTGCAACTAGTGCTTCAGTGACTGCAAGGACCATTCATAGATGGCTCACAGAAAGGGGGCTGAGGTCACGGCGCCCCTTGCGCCGACTACCATTGACCTCTGTACAGCGTCAAGCCCGTTTGCAGTGGTGTTGGGCTCATTCGCACTGGAATGTCACTGACTGGAGTAGAATAGTCTTCAGTGATGAGTCCCGCTTTGAACTGAGCCCCGATGACCAGCGAAGGCGAGTCTGGAGACGCGTCGGACAGCGGTGTGATAACAACCTGTTTATCTTCCGGCAGACAGGCCGACAACCAGGAGTGATGGTCTAGGGTGCCATTTCATTTCATAGTAGGACCCCTTTGGTTGTCATCCGTCGCAACCTTACAGCACAGCGGTACGTCGACGAAGTTCTAAGGCCCGTTGTGTTGCCCTTCATGTCAAGCCACCATGGGCTTACATTTCAGCAAGATAATGTCCGCCCCCACACTGCACGTTTCTACTACAGGGCCCTCCAACCAGCTCGGGATGTTTACGATCCAACGCGCCAGTTGGACAGAATTTGGCACGATATCCCTCAGGAGGACATCCGCAACCTCTATCAATCGATGTCAAGCCGAATAACTGCTTGCATAAGGGCCAGAGGTGGACAAACGCGTTACTGACTTTTTCACTTTGTGAAGCTCTATCACCTCAATAAATCATCCAATTTTTTTCAAACTGTAATCATTTGTTTTTCTGTACATGTACATCACTTCTACCGGTTTTCGTCCCGTTCGGATAACTCCTTCCTGGTGCGTCGTTTTTTTTTGTCTCAGAGTGTATTATAATCTAAATGTCTACGATTTTCTGGCAAATGTTTGATATTACCCGTGCATAATGATACTATTGATATAAATAATATCCCAAATTTAACAGAAATAAAATTTTTGGTTGGTTTTTGATTTGTTTACTTGAATCTATTCACTAGTAAGTTACCCAAGAAAGCATCCATTAAAACAATTGCTTGTTGCAAAGATAAAACTGAAAGCAAATTAAATAACTAACTACATAAGCTTTTCTTGGTTCAGGCAAGTAAATGCTTTTATTGCATGTTAGTGACGCTTAACTAAGTGCAATAACTGTTAAGTAATATATGTCAAAGAAAAATGAAAGCTTTCTTAGTAAATGCTTCTTACTCAACAAATTTGGCATCTTCTGACTACTTTTGATAATGTTCTTTTAAAATTAAGATACACTCTAGAGAGTAAGTAATTTGGGAATTAAAGATTAATTAACAGTTGACTTCCGTAAGTTATTTTCTCAAAATCGAGACTATTTTTTTTAGAAATTCAGTCTTAAAACTTTCTAAACGCATTGCGTATGATACGTGGCTTGAAATAAAAGAACTTCAAAATTTATAGACTGTTTTAGAAACTTGGTTACCAGTGAGAATTTCTACCTAAAAACTTTCCGTGCTGACAAGAATATTCAAGGAACAAGATGCATATAAATTAAATGTAGGGTTACCTAAAAGTAAAACATTGCTGTTCTACGGGATACGAAATTGAAGGAAACAATAAAACATTGGCCTACTTTGTGAAACAGTACATAATTTAACTCTTCAAATGACATTTCATCACCACCTGAATTATGTTTTTTATGATAACAATCTGAGAATACTATTGATAACTGATGAAGTTAATCATGTAATAGAAAATGATATTTCGACATTCCAATTTTATGTGGACAAGGAGTTTTTGCAAAATGTAACTGAATGTTCGTATTTATAGGGATCTGATAGCGATTTATTACTATTTGTTGCTGTGGATTTAAATTTTCCTATATGCCACACAAATAAAAAGAATTATCACGAGATCTATGATGATGAATACTCCAGTAAAGAAAAATACACGGATGTTGGCGACAAATATTAGAATATATGACAATACAAGAAATTGGTTTGCTGTGATTATTTATTTCCTTTTTGTTTTCGACAAAACAGATATGTTTTTACTTTCTTGTTTATTTAACTTGCTCTTAGGCAAAAAAGGTTCTAGTGAAATTTGCATGTTCCTTCAGTATTTTAAACTGAAGTTCTCAGCCTGAGGCGATTTTTCGAATCAGTTAAATATCATAGTTTTGTAATGTATAAATGTTTCTTCACTGTTCCTCTAGTGTGGACTTTGAAAACGATTGCTATCATTAGCTCAGAATACATTTGCTCCTTGAAAACGAGAGACCTAAGTTAAATTACCTGGGAACATGGATGGCAATTTTGTAAAATAAGTTTAAAGTTGAATTTTACCGAAATCTAAATTCGAGTTGTCACGTTTCGCTTATATTTACAATCTTTTGAATTCTTTTTCGGTGTTAAATCTTGTGACATCAATACGTTTTGCCTCTCTCAGTTTTCCTTATGGCTGACTGAGAATTAAATAAGTCAATAGTTCCATAAATTTCCATGGTAGTTTAATAGGTAGAAATCTTTCTGTCTTCTAGAGGCCAATAAAAGCTCAACATAGTTTTCACCCCCCTCTCCTTTTGATTAGTAAAAAACATTTCCCAGCCAGAAATCAACTTTTTTCCAATAAGATCTTTAGTCGTAATTACCAATTTCTTGACCAGTAAATAACCAACATGTCAATGGTATTAGAGCAAATCACCTTTACAGGGCTTCTTTAACAGATACACAGATAAATATCACGAAACATTAAATGGATTTATATGATTATAAACAGCCAGTATATTTGTTCTAATTTGAGCACGTATCGAAAGGTAAGCAGATCAACATATCACATGATAATGAATTGTTTTCTTATAACAGTTACATTTTAAATATAGAAATTGTATTTTATGGAATGAAGGTCGCAAAGTACTTTAGCTTGTATTTATATAAACATCTATTAAACATATAAAACAACCATCTGTTAATTCTGTAACAAAAATAAATTGAAAAACTGATGGAAAATAAGGACTTCAACGCAGCAGATCTTGAAATGATACCCTGAACATAGAGATTTCATAAGGTATTAAATACAGTAAAAGATTAGCGCAATGAGATGTCTCAGTGCTCTGGCTTTAGATTCAGAAATACACACGCGTATATAAAAAACAAAATCCAAGACAAGCAAAATTTTTTTAATATTTAGAAATCATCTAATGCTAAAAAAGGTATAAAATAACGATTGAACCACTACTAAATAATATTCAGTGTGATTAAATAAGTTTAAAATATAAATTAAAAGTATTTTATTAAATAAAGAATGAAAAAAGGTCATCCAACGTAAACAGTACTTGAAACGATATAACTTTTTAATATGCGATATTTAATATTTAGTTAAAATGACCTACCATCAAAATTTTCGAAGTTCGGTAATAAAATAAAAAGATGGGAAGAAGAGAAAAAATAAAATCTTAGGCGAAAACAGGGACCGCATACTAAGCCTTTTTACGTTCATCACGTGGTATTACACACACAAACTTTCTGAAAACGGAAACACACCGGATATCAAGTCCATTGCTCCTACAAAGAAATTTTATTATTCGTATCAAAGCTCCATTCATAAATCGGAAGCTAATAGTCTTCAATTAGTCTTTCATTTTTGCTTCTCAAACAACAAAGGAAAAAATAAACAAAATAATTAAGGTCACCTTTTTAAAATAACACTTCATGCAAAACAGAAACTCGGATTCCAACCTAATTCCTTATTTATTTCTTCGGCACTGTATACTAATCTAACGTAAAAAACTTGTTTTTCTATTTATAGTGCATATGAATAGCGGTTAAAGAAAAAATAGTTTGTTTAGTTTTGCATATTTCTTTAGTTCTGTATGTAAATATTTTCTTTAGTTAAATACAATTAATATTTTTTTTTCAGGGAAACAAAGTAAATATTTTATATACGTTATTCATATAACTTTCTGCTAATACATAAAATAAAACTGCATACGCATTCATATAACTTTCATCAAACACAATTTTAAAGGCAGCAAAATCCATTTAAAATATGCGCTATATTTAGGAAATTAAAAAAACATGTTTTTTTGGTACTGATTTAACATTTAATGGGATTCTTGTGGCTGATGCTGATCCACGAGATTTTTAGTATATGGTTTTATTGCTATCAATGATACGCAAGATCATTTCCTTCGACGAGGAAAATTAATAAATATGCCCTCTCATACAACAAGCTTCTCATCATGACAATGTCAGATCTCATATGGCAAGGTCAACCCATGAGTGTCTTGCGAAATTTGAATCCTTCCAGTGTCCTCCGTACCACTCAGCTTCGTCCCAAGTGATTTTAACCTTTTTTTTTCCCTCGCAGAGCTCACTTCTAAGATATACACGTTTCATGATTGACGCAGACATTGAATAAGAGGTCCGTATGTCGCTGCAGCAGCAATCCAGAGACTTGTATTGTGTGGAGCAAATAATTAGGACACTCACACATCCAATGGGATAATAATGTTAATACAGGTAAAGGCGTATAGAAAAGTAAAACTGGTTGTTGCATAAGTAATTTTATTTCTGTATCTATTTGTAACTTGTTGATTACTCTACGTATAATGTTAAATCAGTTATAAGCTTTAACAAAAATAGCATGCAAAGATAAAGGCAGATCTAATAGGGTGGGAAGGACTTGTGAAAAAAGCAACAAAATGTAGCTTAGATTTCTTCCAGAGTTGTAGGTATTTACTAGTAATGTCATTTAGTTTTCCGTACATTATATTCCCCACCTTCGTTTACTAAAATTTTCCTTGCGCTGATGATTCGTTACTCTGTAATTTAATGCGACTATCTTGTAAAACAATGTCTGCAATATCAGCGTTTATTTCAAAAGGAATCATCAGCCATAGTGTCACCTTCAGTTAGCGTTGAAACAAAGTGACATACTTTTGCGCAAATTTTTCAAGTGTTTAATATACCCAATAAGATAAAAATTATGCATTTCGTTGCTAATCAAAGAAACGGTATTCTATGTTAATTCTGAAAAGTCTGAGATTTCAAGGAAAGCTGTTATTGATTTTATTCTTATTCTAAGGTATAAAAGCCCACAATGTAACTGCTTATTAAGCAAATTTAGTTTTGCAAATATATTAGATAAATAAAATATCATATCATATCTCACGGAAACCAACTGCTCCTCAAGCAGAGTTTGCTGAAATGAAGCAATAAAGTCCCAATGGAAAGGGAGGGGGGAATCTTCTGAGAAAACCACCACACTGCTCTATTTAAAACTGGTAAAAAAACCAAATTTAGCAGCGTTTGTATACTAAACTTTGTGAATTCTGAGGGTGTCAGGAAACGGCTGTCTCGTTTTCAAGGAAAAGAGAACTGCGTTCTATGCCAGGCGAACGGGCTGGCTACATAAGCGTTTTCGTGTTTTTTTTTTTCATGTGTAACGTATATACGAGGCGGTTACCCTTAGAAAGTCTTCCACGAAGGCATCCCTCCCCTTAGGAAAATATTCCTAGAGTGCTTTGCCAGAATAAACTAAACCAAACCAAAAGAAGGAAAAGAAGTATTTTCGTCCCCTCTCCTCAGTCACCTTTAAGTGTGAAGGGGCGAATGTAAGGAATTATGACATTCTTCCCGTGCGTCCTCTTAGGATATAGCGTGAATGTTTTTTTTTTTTCCATGTGTAACGTATATACGAGACAGTTCCCCTTAGAAAGTCTTCCACAAGGCATCCCTCCCCTTCGGAAAATATCCCTAGTGTGCTTTGCCAGAATAAACTAAACCAAAGCAAATGAAGGAAAAGAAATATTTTCGTCCCCTCTCCTCAGTCACCTTTTAAGTGGGAAGGGGCGATGAAAGGAATTAAGACATTCTTCCCGTGCGTCCTCTTAGGGTATAGCGTGCAGGTTTGATTTCTGTGTAGGCACAGTTAATTTTTTACGTTTTCCTTATAGAGACGTTAGTTTTCTTTTGAACCAGGAGGCATGAAAAATGAGCAATGCCCTCGCCGGAACTCGAACCTCGGACCTCTCGAATACGCGCCCAGCGTGCTGAAAATTACACCAGGAAGGCATACTAAGAAGGCAGGAAAAATACCTTATACCCTTTCTGAAGAACCTAACACTCACTACGAGAGAACCTGCATTACTTAAGTAGATATTTTAATGTTTATACTTTTGAGTTTTTAAAAATATAAAACAGCTGTTTCTCGAACTGCTACACATATTACATATTTTAATACACATAAGGCTCAAAAAGGATTTTTACCTCAAGTACAAGAACTTGATTATTATCACAGATTCTTTAACTTTTTTTTACAAAATATCATTTTAAGAAAGAAAGACCCCAAAAAGAAAAAAAAAAAAAAAAAAAAAAAAAAATGCAATTTTTCGTTTTCAAATTTTTTAATGTTTAAACTACAAATTTACAATAACATAACAAAATATACTAGAATAAAAACATACAATAGGTACAATGTTTTTTTTAAATGCATAAATAAAATATACATTCATTCAAATGAAACAGCAAACACAGAATACAAACTCTTAATGTGATGCAAATATCAATGCAAGAGCATCTGAAATCCTGACAGAGGATTTAACGGACGTTGAAGAATGCAACAATGGACGGTGGTGCAAAGCACATAAGCACGGCAGATGTACATTTTGAAAAATTATAGGAGTAGCAATGAAGCAGAAATTGCAGTTCTCAACATTAATTATGTTGCTGAGAAAAGAATAAGTTTATTACAAGGAACAGGAAGCGTGCCAAGGAATATGAAATGCATTAAAAGTAAATTGCTTTTAGAAGTACACCGAGGGTGTTGTGAAATTAATTACATTCAAGTACATAATTCAGGATCTGTTATGTATTTGCTACAATTAATTCGTAGAGATTACATCGATGCTTTTCCCCCTTGCATAAAATTTAAGACATTTTTAATTTTTTCATTAGAAATTATTTAATATGTAAAAAATGTCCTTAATACTGTGTTCAGTTGCATAGGGTAGACCTGAGGCAACGTGAATATAATGCATATCCTTCATAGTAAAACAGCTATTTTAAAATTTAGCTCACCGGCTATGATACTTTCCAGATTACTTGTCAGTAAAAATGAATATATAATTTCATTAATTCAGTGATAATATTAGCTTTTTTATATAAATTTAACTATCAACATGTGCAAATATTTGAAATTACATACAGCGAATAAACTTTGTACATCCTATTAAGTTGGTTACAAATTTCAGTCACTTATATAAGTAAAAAGCACAGATTTCGATTTCTAAGAGAAACATCTGATCATATTTGGACGATATGATATTAAAAAACAATTGAAAACGATGTAGGTTATTGAAATTGTCTGTTGCACGTATTACATCTTGAATGTAGTTCTCCAGAATTCTGAAAGATTAAATTCATAAGAAGACTACGAAAATCTGATTATTCAATGTATTTCGTGTATAGAAAATATTCTTCATGTTTCTTAAATTTTTATTTAATTGATTAATAAGTTTTAATAAATTCATAAAATCTTTAATAATTTTTTTATTAGCCCAAAGGGGCAAATACATAATAACTTCTTTAAAATTATTATTAAGATAATATTTTTATTCAGCATTACATTAGATATTATTAAATCAGCTTTTTCTTATTCTCACCTCATCTTTCAGTCGCCCATCTGAAATTTACAGAAGTTGTTCTTAACTCTATCCGCTTCTCTCTTAATTCTTCTTTTAAAAAATTAGGGTAATATTTCCAAATGATTGTGCATTTACGTTTTTGCTAAGAAAATAAGACCTGTTTTGAAATATCTATTTTAGAACACAATGCAAAAATGTAAGTCATAATCTAATCTTAATCATAAATTTATAAAATAATCATACATTTTCAGTAGTATTATAATAAGATGACTCAGATTAATGAGGTTGCATTTTTAAGACTATACCATTACCTTCTTGTATTAATAAAATTACCAACAATAATTAATACCCTGAAAATTTACTCAGGTCTATCTTATGATGTTACAAAATTACACATATTCTATATTTAGATACATGTGCACGTAAAAAGAAATATTTAAAGTAAAAATACATTGTGATATTTTTAAATAAATAATTTAATACAGTAATTTGAAATTTTGTAAATGTATTGGCAGGCTATGAAATTCATTTTAAAAATGCAGCAGCTTCGTAAGGATTTCACGATTCTTTAAAGTTCACACATACACATACACCAACCAAGATGGGGGGATACTCTATAATACTATCAAACTAAATACAGAACTATACTAGCAATGTTATTACATAACATGTTAAGAGTTTTAAAACTTATACTCCAATAAGTATAATGGCATTAATTCATTTTCATTACTTTGCAATTCACGGAAAAACAAAGTAATTTATAATCGAAACGCATGTGGCTTACATAAAAAATTTTAAAATAAGTGCAAAGTGATTTTTAAAGGAATTTTTCAAAATGCGAATTCATTCTGAAGCACATGCAAGAATAAACTGAGAAATATAAATTTAAAAATAAGTCAGCTTGTCCTGTTTTTAAAATTACTTAAAAATCTCAATAACTTATGACTTTAAGACACATTTATTTATAAAATATTACGAATATGATACAAAATCCATTGTACGAAGCTGCGGTAAAAATGTGGATAAGCATAGCATGGAAATGATCTAACGGCGACATTCGGATGTTAAACTATGCAATATTTAATGCTTCATAAAATAATACTGTAACTAGAATAATATAAAATTTCTATCTAGATGGCAGATGCTCGAGAAATTTAAATCATGATATTAAAAGTATTCCCGCTCAGCTTGAAATTCAATATTTGAAATAAAACAATGGCAGCTATATACGGATACATCAACTTGATCACAGCTCATAAAATATAAATTTTTTTCTAAATTACTGTGTTTATTCACTATTATAGTCTGAAAGTGTTAAATTAAAAGGAATTGGTCTTACAGAGATACACGTATACACCTAATTGACAAAAGTTTACATAAGACAAAAATATTCTTTAACAACTACTTTTTTAAAAATATGCTTTAACAACTACTTTTTTAAACTAATCTTTTAATCACGTAACAAAAAACTTTTAATTAATTACACATAGACATCATGGAATCATTGGAAATAAAAACGAAGTGCTAAAAATTATTATATTATAAAATACTTCATAATACCATAAGATTACATGGATTTAAAATTATAATACAGCCTATTATTCCAAAGCTTTTAAAATTCGTAGATTTATGATTAAAACACACATATACACACATGTACAGAAATAAAATTTGCGTACTGCAAGTCAAAATTGTCGAACAAATCGAATTTAAGTATGACACAAATAGAAATTTAAAGTCACATTTGAATAAAAGATTCATTAATGAATAAGTAGTTGAAGTACATTACGGATAAATAAATGCTATAGTTAAACTACAGTATGGATAAATAAATACTATAGTTTAACTACAGGATGGTAATCAAAAGAAAATTGATATTTCACAGCTTACATTTTCAAGAGTACATTCACTCATTTCAGATGACAGCTGCAAATCATTATAGTAATTTATAACCGAAAGTGTCTTATCAAAAGTGTCAGTTCAGTAGAATCATTATCTGTAAAATATACACAAAGGTTTATTAACACTTCAAAAATAGTCAACACGGTTCGAGCAACATATATATGGCAGGCTACATAAAATGGCCAGGCTGCTGGCATATTAACATTTGTAAAAGAGACGGCAGTATGATGACAAGGAAAGCAAAATGGAATACATAAATAATATTAAGATACAGTTGAGACGTAGAAAAAAAAAGTGTTCAGAGAAGCAGATGATAAAAAATCCTTTGATCATGGCGGTTTAAAAATGCGAGTCCTCTCAAGGCCGCATATAGTTATATACAAAAAGCAGGAAGGGGGAAAAGATTTTATCGGCATGTGCCAATGCGTCTTATTCTCTCAATATATTCATTTCAAATACAAAAATGACGTCATAAAAGTACAATTGAGATTTCTTCTTCATTATATTTTAAGCAGCCATTTTATTTTATTTTAAAGGCAATCAATAACGAACAAGAACTGCTATAATTATGCAATTTCAGGTTCTCGGAAAGAAGCATTAAACGCACTAATAAAGGAACATTAAGGGGTAATGTTAGTTTTTTCAACTAAGGAAACATGGCATCGAACTATTACACGTGCACGGAGCTATTCCACGTTATCGGTAGTTTGGTTTATTTTAAAACTATATCTAAGAACAATGCTACCCATATAGCATAACATTTATGATATTCTTCAAATCAGTTAATTTTACCTAACTTAAATTAATAAAAGGTAGAGATTATTTGCAGAGTACAAATGATCTTCGGATTAGCGAAACAAATACTATAAAATTAGAAAGTAAGAAATAAAAATTTTAACATTCATTAGAAAAACGCAAATGCTACAACAGGGTTTTTTATATAATGGCCAATACCCAGTTGTTCAACAATATTTCGCAGAAACAATATTTTCATACTGCTGTTTAACTTGTTAATGATAATTTAAGTAGTATCATTTTACTGTACTTTTTTTTACGTCTTACGAATGACAGTCATACTGGGTGGGAGAGAAATTCTGCAGATATGTATACGTACAGAGAAATGTGAATGTAAATAATTGTAAAGAAAGCGTTTTCTCGAACACAAAAAATATTAACAGGCTCAGTAATGCTTTATCCAATGTATAAAGGAAGGTAGAAGAATGTTTAAAAATGAATGTAATAAACTAGATGTTTTAATACATATTTATGAAAAATATCTGTATTATTGTTTTACATTAAACGCTCAAGCTAAATTATTTAAAAAATTCACAATTATTTGTGTGTTCAATTTAAATGAGACGTAAATCTCACCACGATTGGGTTTCTCGCAAGTGTTAAAAATAACCTTCCTGATTACACTTGTTACTTTGTTACCAGAAAAGTGCTTGTAAAAAACGTAATCTACTGTAATTTACTTTTTTGTTTTATAATAAAATTTTCCTCCAATTATCTGATTGAAAAGAATTTTCAATTATAATTTTGATAAGAGGAAAACATCCACCATCATTACTCAGTATAAACGAGATACAAATCATGTTTAATAATATCTTTCTCATACGTTATAGGCCATACAAAATAAACAGGAAATGTTTAGTAATAGAACCCCATTTGCTTGCGCATTATACCACTGCTAAACACTTTAAAGTGCCAAAAAACTACTGAACAACAAAATGTTTAGCTTTTCATATTCGTCAAACGAAAGCTTCTAACTGCTCACTGCAATGCCACTTAAGACAGGTGACATTAACAATACCTTCATGGTAAACCAAAATACTCACCACATTCTAGAAAATTTCAGTAGGAAGGCAAGAAAACAGAGCTACAAATGGTTGATTCATTTCATGTCACAACATACCGCTATTAAAAAAGACAGTTTTCATGAGCAAATGACTAATAAAATCAGTTAGTGAAAGTTCTATACCTATGGTATACATTGGACGGAAAAATAAATATAGTTATTTTACTTTAAAAGTGTTCTTAATTCATATTTCTGCCTTACCTCTAATCTATAGTCTAAATTATTAAGCCAAATGTAAATAAGTACGTCATGTTGAACAATAAGCATTACTAAGCATACTTAAATGCTACATATTTTTAATATGCATTATAATATGAATAGCATTATTCTAAATTCAGTGTGCGTCAGTGTGGGAAATCTAGGATTTACATAATTCGTATATTTCATGACTATCCTTTACAGGAGTACTAAATGCGTCTCAAAAAAGTTCTGATATTTTAATATTTTGATTACGAAATTTACTTATAACACTTAAATTTATAAAAGACTGTATCGTTAAGTTATGATGCACCCTTTGCATACAATGGACACAAAATACGATTTGCTCTAATTCTAAAGCAAAGAAATGATTTAAAAAAAACTTAAAATGAACTCACTTTTACAGATTTCATTTGTTACGCAATGAGTTTTAGAAACATTGGTAATACAAATGATGCTGTGTTCTATTTTCCCCTCTTTCTTGTTTGCGGATTTCCTTTTTTAGTACACAGAAATTGATCACAATAATAACTCTGTCAAATTATTAGTACAAGAATTCACTTTACAAAAACACACAATAGAGTGAAAATATTCAAGTGAATAATCTTTTATGCTAATCAAATCCTAAAAAAATTTTAGAAATTCGATTAGTAAATAATGAAAAGAAAAGAAAAAAAAAGTGTACAAAAATAACCGGTATAGATAATAACGCTATAACATTTTACAATAAGCAATTACGATATAAATGAATGAATAAAACATTACATTATATTGAAAATAAGTATTTATAAATAGAAAGGAAAAACATGTATGAAAATTCAATTCACAATAGATATATAGTATGTGCTCCTTTAATTACAAAGGGAATGATTTTGCTAGACTGTTTATCACAAAGCATATCATAAACACGCAGGATGATGAATGAAATTGAAAAACAGAATAGGAATTATTTAAATGACAGCCAATACTGCTATTCCCACGTTTTTGTTTCTCTTTTCCGATCTCCCTATTTTTTATAGAAATACGCATCATATTTTATTCATAAGTTTTCAGAAATCACCTGTGTATTCTTAATAGTATATCCTCTTTATAAAAACTGTGCATGTTACGGATTTTATTCGCATTACGGATAAAATGCCTTGATGCATATCACAAACGTAATGAGCCACGCTACATAATGAATATACGATAAAGTGCTCTTTCGCTAAAGTTTTTGACGCATAGACTCGTAAATCGTATTAAAAATAACTTCGAATGAAGACTTGCAAAAGAATTCAGGACTTAATGGAAACAAAATATTTACACAAAATAAGATGAATTAAATGTCTTGTTAAAGTATATAGCTTATAAACTATTAAGTAGTAAATACATTTTTGAAGGAGGGAGGGGAAACGTGTGTATGGAAAAACTGCTTTCAATGAATACGAAGAAAATAAAAAAAAATCTGATGTGGACACCACATGACTTCCTTGTATGACCTATTAAATTATACACACTTTTGTTGCATTTTATTTAAACTTATTTCCTCGAACTTCATTAGAGATATATTTCTCATTCAACTAATTCAGTTCTCACTTCGCAGCAAAAAAATCTGTAAAAACTCACAACATCTTCATTCAAAATTATAAAATACAGAAAAAAATTAAAATAAAACGCCAAATACAGTTAAACAGTTAAAAAAAATTTTTTTTACAAATAAAATTATAGTTTCTACGCAAAAAGGAGCAATTCGGCCAGCAGGCAAGAAGGCAGATTTTTTAGTGCACAAAACTATAAGTTTTCTTTTGGTCCCACTCGGCAAAAAGACATTAAAAGTGTAGAAACTGACTTAATTCACAATTCTACTAAGTTTCAAATGTAAACAAATGGCAGTTCATTAGGCTTAACTCGCCACTTAAAGTTTGATAATTCTACAACAATTGCATGGAGATTAACTAAAGGCATAAAAACCTTAACCGAAACACAAAAACTACATAATTCAATCACATTAAAAAAAATGCCCAATTTACCAATATATAAGAATAAAACAACTAAGCTCACCGAGCCAGGCAACAGAGTGGGAATATATTTATATACGATTGGTGCACCCGATTGCAAAGAAAAAGGGAGGGGTACAACTACATGTTATAGTAGTCCCATATACAAAATTTCAATGTTCTACGGCTACTCATTCTTCAGTTCTGCGAGATACATACATACGTACGTACATAAGTTAAGGGGGAAAAACGCTTCTGAGTTCGTTTTAAATCCATTTTACAATTCTTTTTGAAAAAAACAGTCCTTTATTCTCTTCGTACGTACAGATGTCACGCAAAAACATCATTCAAATGGTTTCAAGAGCGGTTGAAATAGATATGTAAGATGAAATATGATGCCAAATTTTTTTTATTACAATACTTATTTCCTTTACTTCGTACAAGGAAGTAAAATTGAAAGCGTTATTTGTAAAAAATATTATATGTGAAGAAATTAAAGAGAAACAAAAACATGACATTTGCAGAGAAGTACCGCGTTTCCGCCGAAAATGGAAAATATAAAACAAAATGAAAATCTGTCATTTTTAGGAAGGCAGCTTGTTTCTGCTGAATGTGAAGAAATTACAACTCCACATATTTATTTTTTATTGTTAAAGGAGTCATTGAATTCATTAATTATTATTCGATAACTTGAATGGTTTACCTAATTAACTGCATTATTCAACAGTTGTTGAATATACACGTAATTAAGATGTATAGCGAAATATTTCCTTTCAGACAGATGATGGAGATAAAATAATTATGATATGTCGTTGTCTAGCAAAATCATATATTTAATGAAATAATGCGAAAATATTCGTCATCATAGTTTATCAGTTGATAGATAGACATAAATAGGTAATACAGCAAAAATCTTTCAGCGAAGTCTTCGTATTTAATATTAAAAACATCTTAAAAATGTAACATTCACAATTTCCAACAATAATACTGCTGAATTAAATTAAGAAGCATAAATTTTTTGCATGCTTCTGCAGCTTATGATATGAGAGGTTGATGGAAGTTTAACCGTTAACACACGAAGTACAAAACGACAATTAACACGCATTTGGCATCTCTCATTATACAGTCTAAATTTCATCAAAATGCCCTCAACAAGCACAAATAGTTGAACATATTTTGTTCGTAAGAAAAATAAATGTAAAAAAGATCTCTTCAGATACCGAAGTTAAAATCGCTTAGCGGTATGCACTACAAAACATTCTGGAAGGTACAAGGTCTTATGATTCCGAATGTTAAAAATATAAGTAATACTGATAGATATTTGAGAAATACTTTTCAATAGTGCATATAAATGCTTTCATTTAGTCTTTGTATAAAACAGATAAATGGCCATGTAGTTGTGGACGATGTCTGCATTCCAGTGCTAAAACTTTATGCTAAAAAAAAGCGTTTTCCAAACTTGACCGCGGCGACAATGGTACAATTAAAACAGCTAAATTTAAATGAAGCAAGAGATTTGAAAATTACCCTTGAAAGAGTCCATTTTATTACTTAAAATCTTTGAAAAATTACTATAAAGTAGTTTTGTGTTTAACCTGGATATAGAATGAGGACTGGCGCGTTTTGCAAATTTTCGATAGAATGATAAGCAATATTCTTTTTTAGTGTTAACAGTTGGCGAGTCAACTTCGATTTTGAGCTCTTAATATTATTAGAAGCATTGATAATTTTGGGGCATACGGTTAGCAATAAATATAACCTTTTAAAAACTTCCGCAAATAAAAGATGGTGAGTAGGTGGTGTGCAATTTATTTCCCTGAGTCACCAACGCTCATCCTCAAACGTTACTGATAAATGTCTCAGTTTTTAGTCGAAAAATACAAATCAGATTTATTTAATTATACTCACAGAGATAAAGACACAAACAATCTCTTTTGCAATAATAGTAAGTTAAATGAAATTACAAGTTTAATGTCAAAATTTCATGTTTTTAAATGCACTGCAGGTCAAAAATACCATTTATGTGATTCCTTATACGTACCCACTTTTAAAGCGAGAAACACTACAGTTTGGAAAACGCTAAAATAACGTTAAAAATAGCAAATTATCCTTAGAAAAGTATCACTGAAAGAGATCAAGAAATAACGAAATAAATAAGAGTTTGGCACAAGTCATTAAGTTTCACGATTCTTATGATAAGCAGTTTGACATCACCCTCATTTCGTTTCTATAGATTCGTATGAAATTTCCGCATGCAGAATTCGAGAAATTTAATAAAAGCTGCCCTTGAATTCTATTACGTTCAAGTAAATATTGAGACTTCCTGGACAAGACTACTAGTTATTTTTGTGAGAAACTTGTGTTTAAATTGGCAAAATTACTTTACATTCCAACAAAACGATGAATTATAAACTATACATTACTGATACTCGCAGAATATCAGTATGATATTATTGAACAGCTCTTTATGCACAATAAAAATCAATATGCTTGCCATTAACGACCCATTAAACGAAAACGTTTATACAGTTGACTCAATATTTTACCCCACGATAAACGTACAAAAAAAAAAGGTGCTAAAAAAAACTGGTGAATCACATACACGAATATATGTGCATTTCTTTGTTTATCTCTCACGGAACATTTTGGCATTGTTTCTCAAAACTAAAATCAATAGGTTTATCAAAAACTATGGCTACCAGTATCCAGTCATTTGTTAATAAAAGCCATTTTAAGTGCGATACACAAGTTCAAGCTCGCAAGTTTTTCAGACAACAGGCTTAATTTGTTAGCCTTTTCAATTCTCTTGGATGCTGAGCATCTTTAGTTACATACATAGGATTCTCAAAAGTTGAAAATTTTCGACCAAATCGCATTCTAACGGGATACTTTCGCCGATAGATGAATATAACAACAAGCAGAATTATTATGATCACAAGAGGAATACCAACTCCGGCGATAACGTAAACCATCATAAGGCTCAGTTTCAAGCCGGCGATATTAATTTCTTGAGAATATCCAGTATCGAGAGATGGCAACTGCTCTTGGGGTTTGGTAGCATTGATGGGTTTTGTATCATAACCAGGATTCAAGACATCATCATCTTCCTCCACAGATTTCTTGCCATTTTCTTTGGGTGGGACCACTTGCAACAAGTGTGGTTCAGATTTGGGCTGAAAATAAAAATTTGAAAATTAACAACTCATTTTTTTTTGTTTCTGTCAAACATTTTATGCCAATACACAGAAGATGATATTTTATTATCAGAATATAAGCTAAATGTATTGACAATTAAAAAATAAATTCAGCGTCGTATATTTTCCGAGAACAATAGAACTAATTAGTCAAGAAACGACTTTTGATATTTAAAATGGCGCCATATTATTGCACATATCCAACTTCGAAACATAGTACCGAAAGGAGACATTGCTTCAAAGAAAGGCAAACAAATGGACATTTATGAATATATATAATTTTAAGCTAGATCATCAATCAACACAATCGAATTAAAATTCAGATAAACTTCAACAGGTCATTGCTTACTAGGATTTAATGAAAAATATAAGTTTAGTAAACAAAGGTTTTACTTGACCATCTCCCAAAGGTATACGTAGAGTTATTAGGATTGTCGAAGCAGTTAAACGTGAAGAATTAGCGATATCTTCGCCGAGACTCGAAATCCTGACCTTCCGAACACAGAAGAATGCGCTTTGCAGTTACAACACGAAAACACACTAGTTAAGAATATTCTTTAAGAATATTTTAATTAGTGTGAATTAGATGATTAGAATCATATTCTTTAAGAATATCGCTTAAGAATACTAAGAATGTTATACCGTCAGTTTCTCAGATGGACACGATTTAACGTTTTTAAGAAAACAATGTAAATAAATTAAAAAAGCAAATTAAATTTAGCCACATAACCTAGAAACTACCCAAAAATGACAAAATCCGAGATTAAAAGATTGAGCCAGGACCTATTCTAACAGTGATTAACAAAGAGTCTACTAAACATTAAACTAGTCAAGCTCATATGTCAAATGACAGAGACAAATACCAATGTTTAGGTACAATAGAGGTAAATAACTGATGTTTAAATGATAACTGGAATTGGTAGTTTACATTAGAGCCTGGTTAACTCATTGGCTAAATCATCTCTTGCAGTCTTAAGACATTGATGGTGTTACGTCTGAAAATATGACGTATTTATATTTTATTAGCCTCTAATTAACTCTTAAATTATTATTTCTGATTTATTATCATTTTTCATGCTTTTATTTATAATTTATTCTGTAGTCTACAAGGCGAAGAAAGTAGTGCAAATGATTCTTAATGAGGAATTCAGGACGTCCGTATATGTTAGTAAGTTAAGTTCTAGTAAGTTGTTCAGTAAGTATTTAATATTAAAAAATATAAGTCGTATAAAGGTATAAAGGTTTATATTTCGAAGCATTTGTTATTCAATCGAAGACGAAAAGAAAGACTTCTCTGTCCTACTTTTATCATTATAAAAGCAGCTGTACAATTTAACAACGCAGCATCACTTTCAGACGAACATCAAGATTACATTGATGCATGAAAAACTTTTTAATAAGAATTTGTGAATGGCAAGTGATGAATTTTCTGCGATAAAAGAAGAAGTACATCGAATTAAGCGGTAATAATAAGTAGCATAAGACAGAAACGATGGGCAGATCATATTCAAATACCTTACGTTATTTTCTTTTTCAAAAATTAGACATTTTTGAATAATGATTACTAAAAAACTTGCGTTATTTATTATAAAATTATGACTATCAAGCTACAAGGGAAATGATATAACAATATCATTCCAGAATTCAGTCCTAGCAAACCCTGACGTCTCATAACTGTACTAAATAAAAATTACAAGGAGTTAGTTGTAAATTAACAGTGCCCGGTGTTCTTAAAAGTAATACACGTCAGATAAAAGCTTTTAAATAAGACGGAAATAATTTAAATAATGGGGTTTAACTGCAACCTGAAGTGTCATTTTGTAAGTTAATAGACAACTACTTGTGTTAAGTTCGTAACTTTCTGCAGCTAGAATTTAATTCTTGTACATCTGCAGAGAAAATGCGTCAGTTAAATCTTCCTCACTTTAATTTATTATACTCGAATAACCATCATATAAATTTTCATAAGAAAAAAATTTCATAAAGTCACAGTTAAAAGTAATTACTTGCTTTACTTATTTACCAAAATTTGCAATTAGTTGGTTAGCTCTTGATCCGTAATGAGTGAAGTATCACTTTTACAAAAAGCGACCCATTCATAACGGGACTCCGTCATAAAGGTTTCAGCCTTTATATGCAAATCGTCACTGCTGGACAAGATGTAAACCTTCACAGCAGCTCCGGCACATAACAAGGTGCCCGAACCCTTATAAAGACTAGATTTTAAACATGAAGTAAGCAACTTTCATAATGGTGCGTCCTCCTTTATGCCGAGGTACCGCTATACAAGTAATTGGTTTTAGGTTTTTCAATCTAATTTAATAAAGCAAATGAAAATTCTGCTTGCATAGCGGTGCCAAAAGATAAAGGTTTCCTCACCCTTATGAAAGTTGCTTTCTTCAAGTTCAACACGGATCTTTATAAGGGTACGGGTATCTTTATGCAGAAGTACCTTTGTGAAGGTTTACGTCTTGTATAACAGTGGCTTTCTTGCATAAAGATACTGGCGCGTTTATGAAGGAGCACCATTATAAAAGCGTTCCTACAGTGTATAAATAAGCAAACATACATGAAATGAACAATAAATTACTCACTGGTGCTTAACAATCTTTAAATTACACCAAATTCAAACAACTACACTTTAAATTTTTCGCAGTTTGTAGTTACAAACATGACCGCAATCTGTACTAATATACTACAAACAGTCTTTACAGCTTTCTTATAAAAGGGTAATCAGCTGGCTGATTCTCCCAACTCTGATGATAAAGAAGTTAAATTTACTTATACACTCAATTACCAAAACTGTTGGTAATTCTAGTATAGACACCTGCTCACTTCCAACTTTAACCAGGCAATAACTAGGCAAGTTCCGAAGTAATTGCTCAGAATGGTAATCTTTCAGTACCTCAGCTCAAAATTGCTACACTTACATTTCATAAGTCCACATATTTCCTGTGATCCTCGATTAATTTGCTTTCTTACAAAAATTAGGAATGTTATTCAGAAAAACGAGAATGGAAGGGAAAAGGCTATGGAGTTAATTAAGTTAGACATTTGATCTTTAATATAAAGTCAGACGCTTCTTCTTTTAAATTACCTTTTTCACACCGATTTAAAATAACCCTTCTTTCCAATGTGATGAGTTACCAGTGTTAAATTTTACCTTATGAAACTATAACGAATGTCCAATTTTTTATTTCACCTAATTCTTTAAGGCAGCTGAGAGTTGACACTACTTCATAAATGTATCGTTTTTAAGTACAGTTAGAATATCAACATTTTAAAGAAAAAAAACCTTTTAAAGTCTAAAACGTTTAATGAGATGGCCGATATTATAACACTTGGCAAGTATGATAGTATTCACCATCTGAACTTATGTGTATTTAGAAATAAAAATAGTTATCTATTTTAGAAGTGTTCTGAAATTTATCACAAATTAAACCATTCTTTATTTATCTCAGTAACATTATTTATTGTGCCCAGTCTGTACATTATACAAAGACTACTAGGAACAAAAAGGCAATTTTTAAGACACAAAAATTGTAAATTTAGCATGAATGCAACGGAAATTTCAGTATAAAAAGTAACGAAACTCTGTTACCTTTAGCTTCAGTATTAAAGCATCAAGTTACTTATTAAAATTTAAGTTTCAAAAAGTCGCCTTTACATTATTTTTTATTTTCAAAATATCTTGCTGTTACTGACGAAGTTAATCAATGGTATTTAGAATTCAGTACTTCCTTTCACTCTTTTGTACTAAGCTACGCTTTTGCCCTAAGTTTTCGTACTAAGTTAATATAATAAATCATCTAAACATGAATATACGTTGTCTTGAAGAACTGGTAAAATTTGCACTGAAAAACTGAAATCAATAAAAATATGAGAAATTTAATTACCTTCAAAATGGATGTCTACCAAATCATAGCTTACCGGAAAAGAACCTAATGAAGGATTTCGTCTGAAATATTTTAGTAGATGTCTCATTCATTGGAAACCATAATACTCACTCACATTACAAAAATCTCTATTCTTTCTATTGAGCCTACCCGCAAAAACTGCCATTTAATACTCTATAAATAAAACGTTAAGAGAAACAGAGAAAGGAATATCATCGTCAACTTGACAGAAACGTTTTACAACACAGAACAGCATGAATAAATTTCAGGAATAATATTATACGCACTTTCAAACATGTCATCAATAAAACTTGTCCAACTTGTCCCATAGAGCCCCTAAAGCACTGATAATCTGGGGCCTCTAAGATAATGCGTCTTAACCTTGTAAGGTTTTAGTTTAAACTAACAAAGTTTTATGTTAATTTCTCTTTCCTGTGAACTCTTATCTCAACTTCCCGTTAGAATGAGCGCTTGTTTCAGCTTTATGCTAATTTGAAGTGGAGCCAAGTTTGGAATTTAAAAGTTAGCGAGGAACTTCTCGGTGTGAGAGAGAGAGTTTTAATCTCAGATCACTGCGGCTCTGTTCGACATTCGCCTGACGAGCTAGTATTTAAATTCTAAGTCTTAGCGTTGTTACTTATTGAAGTAATCTAAGTGCGTTAGTATTAGCCAAATTTTGCTACGCACCATTGATCGTTTAGCATAGAGGTCAACCTCGCGTTTATAGCTCTGTGAGCAACGACTTCTTAATTTTCTACTTAAATTTATTTTAAATTATATGATTGTTCAGTTTAGACCCAAGTGCGGTCATTATTTTCTGTCATCCCTTCCGAGTTGGGAAGTGGCTGTAAATAGTGGTTTAAAAGGGCATTTTAAACCCTTCTTACGTGCAGTTATTCTACCACATACACAGAACATAGCTGCATTCAGCTCCCTGTTCGAGACCAGGACTTTGACACTGTTACGACAATGTTCGCCAAAAGTATGCACAGAACACTCAGTCCTGATAACTTCACTGTAAGGGAATAGCGTCCATATAAATACTTTTATAGGATTAAATTGCAAGCTTTTAATTGCTGTTACGCAATTAATCTTTAAAGCTGCTTTTTGTTTTCATTTTTCACTACACTAAATCGCATCTCTCACTCCAGAAGTATGCAAATTAATTTAATAAATTGGGTGTCCCTAATAAAAGTACACTCAAGCCAAGCCGAAAAGCACGGTAAGGGAATTTAATTTCATTTGTTCGCTTGTTTAGCTATGGCAAAGCACGCGAGGGCTACCTACTTATAGAAAGCGAATATGAATTATAGCCTTCGTGAAGGACTGAGGGAAATTGGCTCGCATCTATGTTACATACAGCAAAAACCACGAAAACGCGTATGATGTCACCCGTTTCTAGGGATTCAATTTGCTTTGTGATGACATTGTTAGATATATCAGACATATCCTGTTTTTTGCGGTTGTTTTTGTAAATTTTTTAGCAGTTACACTGTAGAAAATCTTAAGGACTTCACTACCTGTTATTTTGCATGTGACAAAAAGTTAGTGAAGATGATATATAGCACTTGAAAACTGAATTTATACTGAAGCACAAAGGTTTTGTCGTAGAGTCATTAAGCAAAGCATATCGCTTTTAAAATTTGTCAAGACGGAATTTCAAGCTTACATCACGAACCAAAGCCTCTTATATGCAAGCCTGACATCAAATTATGCTAAAAAGGTCTGATCTGTGTTTATAGGTGACAGAAGGCCAGTTCTAGCACCTCCTACTGTGAGATTGCACGTTTCAAATTTTAGTACGTTAGTACATGTATGTTACATTTAAGCTAATGCTAATGCAAGTTGCACTGAAATTCGATCTCGATATACTTTTATTTGGAACACCTTGTATACATAAAAAAGAGGTGAGCGGTAAAGATATAGCAGCTACACCTGATCTAAACTGGGTTATTGAGCCACTAATAAGATACCTTTCTTGGTTACGGCATGAAAAACCAGATGGGTTATATAAGTGAATAACTAACTCTTTCACTAAAAGGAATTAGATTTATCTGTCATATGATAAACCTTAAGGAAAAGTATCGAGCAAATTTTCTACTCAAACTAGGGGGCTATAAGAAGTTTTACACATAAATCCCAGTGTTAAGATGAATGTCCTTACAACAATGCATTAGCAAGCGCAAAATTTTAAGATGTTTTAAATATTAAGGTAAGTAATAGGTTATTAGTCACCCGTAAATGTTCATTTAGTTAGTCGTTTAATTAGATACACGTTATTCTATGCGCTTTACAAACTTTTTCTTGAATAGTTAATTATGTGTCGTAGCTTAGTATGGAGCTTTATTAATCGCTGATTATCAGGTATATACATATTAAACTGCGACTGACAAGTTTATAATGTTTTAATAGAGAGTAGAGCTGCAATGAGGTTAACGAAAGCAATAGCCTTAGAACTACTCTCACCGCTTTTACTTAAAGGAATGGCGAGAACGTATTTCCAGGAAAAATGGCCTACATACCTATACGTGACAGGCATAATTACCTGTTTTCCACACTCCTTTTCCAGCCATTTGAACTTCCCGAAGCGAATGAAAAAAACTGTAACCTCGGCAGATGTTTCTCAATCAATGGAATTGTACCATCTCAGTTTTCTTATGATGTTAAAGAAACCCATCTCAAGCTCATTTCGCACGCCATCTCTGCTAAATGAAAAATAGCTTATTTCGAAACTGAAGAAAAATGAATTAAAAATATATATTTCTGAAAGCAATCGATTTTTTTAATAGCAAATCGCTTAACAAATTGTACATGTGGAATCACGATTTTCGCAGGAAGGCCGTTTTGTTTTTCCATACTTCTATTTAATATATCTTGATGTAAATTTGTAATATTTGTAGTCACTTTTGAAAAGCTTTTTCATCGGAACTTTCAAAGTATTGCAGGTATTCTAACTCTGTAAAAACTTCATAATTTTATAAAAACTGCCTTCAACTGCTAGAGGAACATGAATCGCATTCACATTACACATGGGAAAAACAATGAAAACCAAATATGCAGCCAGCCCGTTCACCCGAGATCGATCTTAAGTTTAACTCTCAGTTTTCAGCGGTTATAACCACTCTGCCACTGTTAAAGCTTGTTTATAGTTAAGAAGGTTAGGTATGAAATCATTTAAAAGGGTTTTATTACATATACAATAACTGATTTCGAAGAAAATGTTTCTTGCACAATTAATAAAATAAGATTATTGGAGTTAAGAAGGACTGCAATTTTTGTTCACAGCAAAACTTACTCGGTTTCCATTTGCGGGGAAGGATACCTTCATGAAAAAATTTCTACGGAAAATCTGTTCATATTTATTACATTATACGTCAGAAAAACTGTAAAAACTTCTTTCAGTTGGCAGCAGTAGAGCCTGAAGCAAACTACTAGTGTTTAATGGTTTCAGCCGCATTTAATAAGAATAAATGAAACGCATTTTACTAGTAAAAAGTTTTCTCTCTACACTTGTAGGGACATTATGTTATTTCGAAGCAGGAGACCTGAAGAAATGTGCAATGTCTTCCCCGGGACTCGAACCTCGAACCTCTCGATACGCGCCGAGTGTGCTGACCATTCCACCACGAAGGCATGCTAAGAAGTCGGGAGAAATACATTATATACTCCCCCTTTCAAAGGGCGACAGGGGATTAGGGGAGCCAATTGCCAAATCCTGGTGGTGGAAAATAATCATCCACCACCTTTTTTAGTTCGGGTGCATGAAGGCATGCTAAGAAGGCGAGAAAAATACCTTATACACTTTACTTATTACAATTATATTTGCTATGAAGATGCCCATGTTTTATTACATATTCCGCCACGTTGAACAGCTGCCATGAATTTTTAAACTTATCTTACTTTTTTTTTCTTTTTTTAAAGCATATCAGAACATTATAATCTTATTATCCTTTCTGTTTCTGAAGGTACATTAAATACAATACGGCACATTTATTAGGAGATTTGTAGCAACTTTAACTTGCAAAAAGCAATATAATAGCTCTCACTGAGAAAAGGCACTTATCATTTATTTATGATTGTTATTATTTTTTACGGTGAAGAAAGTAAAAAATAAAAATACAATAATAAATAATCTTATTATACTCTTAGAAAGGGCAGCTGATGCTTCTGCACTTGTTAATTCCAGCACGTAGCGCGAACCCATCTGAAATAGTAACTGTTACAATAGCCATCTGCTCTTCAATGAGATCAAAAGTGCATTAGTGTAAGGCAAGTAATGAAGAGCCCCCTACCTGAAAACTTGCAGCAGCAGGAAAATCTAAAGCAGCGAAAAAACGTGAAGGTATGTAAATTAATTAGGTAAATAATAACAGCAATAATAAAATCAGACGTCATCTGAAATTCAGTAAGCGAAAAGTCGCCAGTTCACTTCTTCAGAGGCACGCGCAAGAATACGACTGGAGAATGGTGGGGGGGGAGGAGGGTCGCCCTGAGGAAACTAAAGTAAGAGTGATATAATTGCTCAGACAAGTGGAAGATGACAGAGGTAAAAAAAAAAACTAATACAATGAATTTCTGCCCTGACCTAACTGTCTCCGTTTTTTAAAATTCCTCGTGAAATTTGTACATAGAGCTCTTTTTCTGAACAAAAATTTGCGTTAAATTCCGCATATTACAGGCATGTGTTTGTAAACTTCGCAAAACATTTGACTTAAAAGCTTCAAATAAGTCCTCTATTTTAAGACATATAAAATGCTTCAAATGAAAACTGGATGGGGACTTGACGAAAAAGCACGAAAATATACTAAAGCATAAGTCTAATTTTCATTTTTAGGGAACTTTTGAATCATACTGATAATCATAAACCCACTACAGTTTTTCCTGAATTATACAGATAATATGCAAACTCCTGCCAGTTGGACAGTGCACCTGAGGAAGGAGCTTGAGGCTGCCTTAAACGGTTAAAAACGCTCCAACCTCCAGAGGCCATCGAAGACGGCGCCACTCCCTTCGGTCAACCCAGGGGAACTTCAGATGTCTCAAAGTCTGGGTTATAAAGCTTAACGCTAATAAATCATAAGTCAACCGAACGTTCAAAGTTAGACACCATCCGTCCCCAAGTGCTGACCAAGGGGAGCCCATCCCCCCCGGACAACCTGCGATATCCGACAATGTAACGTCCCCACTACCAAGGGGCAGACAAGACAGTGCTAGTACGGTCCCTGCCAAGCCTGAACTTGGTTCTAGTCCGTGAAGTCTGTTTATTTACCCCAGAAGTCGAGGCTGTCTAGACATTGGTCTAGCCAGTTTACTGGACAAAACCCCGGGTTTCTTCCCATAAAATGGTTGGTTCTGGAAATTCGACCCTCAGGGATGGTATCCGACATAATCAGCCACGACGAACTTGGTTACCAGCGGGAGCCACGACTAACTGCCAGTTGGACAATAGCAAGCAAAGCCACAACAATTTTCTTGCTCACCCCCAATAATTTATCAACTACGGGGAGTGATCTCATTGCTAATAAGCAAAGGCATTGAAAATTTGCATTAATTTTTAATGCACCTTTGCTTATATATGTATCAACTTTATCTTATACATCATGGGCATTCATATTGACATCCAGTATTTTCTATTTCCACTCCAACTTTGGAAATGTTATTTTAGATAACCATTTAATTGGACGTTGTTTTTACACCTTATACTGTAGATACACAAGCAATTATTTTAAATTACCATTTAACTGGGCATAAATTTTATATATTATATGGTTATATACACAGATTTTCTTCAATAAGCAGTACGTTTTTAAAAAAGGATCGTTCGAGGCTGAAATTCTTTGTCGCTATTGGTAGGCTGTGATTTAATACACTGTAATTTAATCTAACTTGGTGAAACGACATTTTCTCGTGTTTTGGAAGACCAGCTAAACTGAGGGTAATTCAGAATTCGATCTTGTAATTTTTATTTTGGAACAGGATTATTTTGCAGTGAATTTTTGAACAAATTCTTAAGGAAAGTCACATAAAAATCATTTAAGTAAAAGTATAATCTAACAATTTTATTAGAAATAAAAAAATATTAGGCGAAGGTCAGAAATTTCAGAAAAGTTTGCAAAAATAATTGCGGAAATTTACGCCCCGATAAAGTTGCTGTATAATCATAGAGCTATAAATGCCTGAACAATAACTGATCTATGACATCATTCATTTCGGAATGAGCACGTTCCTTTTACGGATGATGCATGTCGGTGATTTTTAATTACTTCCATACTGGTTTCTTGACTTGTTTTGCTGGATGAAAGGAAGAATCCAATGATGCTCTCAAAAAGAACAGCTGGATGTCTCTGCATTCTTTTTAATTCCAGCACACAACACGAATCCATCTGAAATGAAAATTGTTACAATGCCCACCTGTTATCTCCACTGAATTCAATGCGGGCTAAAGTAAAAGAAAAGGATAAAAAAAGGTTGATGATAAACTAACAGAGGCGCAAATTTATATTTTTTTATGTTCTCACCCAGAACACCTGCAGAAGGAAGGGAAAAGCCTGAAATAATACGATTTTTGCTGACAAACCCGAAGTGAGAAAAGCTAAAATGAAACATCGCGATTCATCTGTAGGCGAAGTGGAGGAAAGCAAGAAAAACCTTGTAAATTTAATGAAATACGTAATAGGTACTTTTGTCTTTGACAGTAAAAAAAGTGTTGAAGTTGTCCCAAGATAATCTGAATCGCAGCCATACACAACGTAATACATTTTTATATAAAAGTAATCTCATAACAGCAAAACAGCTGAGGCAAGTAAATCAAGTAATATTTGAACACTTCTGCATAGTCCCACAAAATTCGGTACACTAGCAGAATAAATAATATTTGAAAAACCTGTTGATCCATTCATTTTTTTGTATCTTCACTAGTTTTCCCGTTATTAAATAATATAAGCAACCTTTCGTTTGTATATTCAGGTGTTCGGTTGTAAGAAGTTATCATATTCCTCCATGCTTTATGGCGTGGTGTAGGTCTTAACATGTCCAGCTAACAACTGGAAGATCGGCGGTTCGAATCTCGGAGCAGGAATAGTTGGTTTTCCTGACGATTCTCCGAGACAGTTCTTGATCTTTACGACGTCAGCCAAACTAAAATGTGGTAAATGATAATTGTCATCACCTGTATTTAGTCAAATGGATCTCGTACTTCTCAGCCGTGCTTTAAAGAGGGGTGTTTACACATTTTTGTAACGATTTTGATTTCTCCATGAATTTAAATATTAATTTTAAAATGCAAACGTGACTGGCATCAAACTGGAATAAGGTTTCATTATCGTCTGCAGCATTAAAAATATTCTTTTCTTTAAAATGTCGGTGAAAAATAAACAATGGATCGACGACTATATTTTTGCGCTGTCCGAAGAAAAATATTCTTATTCAATTATTTAAAAAAGATGTCAAAATCATGGTTTTAATATTCCTACACGTAAAATAAGTGACATAATTAATATGAAAGGAAAGAAACGTCAAAGTTTACATCTGACTGGGAAAAAGGCAAAAAAATGCATACCCAACAAAGGTACGTACAGCTTTTACTAAATCTAAAGTCGCATCTCATGTTTTAAAGGAAAATCCAGCATCCCCCCCCAAAGAGCTATTGAAAAATCTTTAAATATCTCTGTAGGAACTATGAACAAAATTATAAAATCTGATTTAAATTTAATTAAAATTAAAAAAACATGATGTTCATCGCCTAACGCTGAAACATGTTTCTCGGCTTAAGACTAGACGTGCAGATTGCTGTATGAAAATTATTTGGCAGATGAAAAATGGAAATATGGAGTTACAATTAATGAGGCTTGGATATACATATCTGATTGCAATAGAAAAGGATCGATTTACTACCGAAAAAGAGGAGAAAAAGACTTAATATATTGGTTCAGAGAAAACGAGGAAAGTGTTTCTAAAGGTTTTATGGTTATTACTCTTATAACGGAAAACTTAAAATATGGAAAGTAGAAAAAGAAATGTCAGAATTCATTCGGATTACTATCAGAAATATGTTTTAACGCCTATTTTTAAAGAAGAAATTCCATCTCTTTATCCAAACAATCTTCACTGTGCTAAGTTCCATCAGGATAAGGTCCAAGCCATACCCCTAAATCTACTGCTGTATTTTTTGAAAAGAATGAGAAATGAAACCGGAATTGAAGCTATTCCCTTTAAATGCATCCCACCCGAGTCTCATGATGTGTCTCCTATGGATTACTCTATATTTGGACTTTTACAACAAGCTTTTTATAAGCGGCATCCCCAAACATTGGATAGACTCTGGAAGCTTGTGACGGAGAAGTTGAATAAAATCAGCCTTGACTTTTTAGAAAAGGACTTTTCGCTTGGAAGTCAAGATGTAATATGATAGTTCAACAAAAGGGCTAGCAGGCTGAACATATCGGAAAATAAAATTCTAAGGTTTGTTTATATATAAATCTTTGCAAATTCGGTACAAAAATGCGTGAACACCCTCTGTAAGTTGGAAAGAATGTAAAGCATTATTGAACTCCCTGGAGCATTCGTAGCATAAGTTCTTAACACGTCCAGCTAGCGACTGGAAGATATGTGATTCGAATCACAGTAAGAATTTTTAACGCATTTATGAGCCTTTATACTGCAATTACAATGCAACAATCATTCCAAAAATATTAAAAGTCTCTGCACAGGAACCACAATGCAACGATCTAACAAACTCCCAAACTTATGAGTGCAGTAACAGAAAAGGGAGAATGCGAACCCACTTTTTATATTTTTGATTCAGGTTCAGCTAAAGAAATTATTAGCTAAGAACAGTTTTTCGAAATATTTGACCAGTAAGCAGGATGCAATGAAATCAAAAATGGCTTTTAATAGGATTTGAACAATGAATTAAGAATATAGGACTTCAGTCGAAACAACTTACTTCACAGCACTTTGTTGCTTACATTATTATGATGGTAATGCGTTTCAGTGTTGATTAAGACAACAATATTCCGATTCACGGGGGAAAGTCCTTCTTTATTTCTTTCAGTGATGTACAGGAAGAAAGGGGTAAGGAAGAAATAATCTGCACTATTCTGTAGAAATGGAATCTTTATACTCAAGTATTTAGATTTGCTGTAGCTGGTCTCTTTTTACAAGCAAAGTACAAACTAGATTAGTTCACATGTTACAAAAGCATAACTGTTACATTATCACAAATATTTTTTTCCCAATGGCGAGCCCTCAGCTGACTTCGGCTTGGCCGCTACTACGGCCAGAAGTGGTGGTCACTTTATTATGGAGGCACCCAATAGGTGGGCCTCCCTTGCCTCCTATGAATAGACGGACAATTACAGCCATGCCTTCTCCGGGATTCGAATCCAGGCCCTTTGGTATCGTAGCTGGCTCCTCTAACTACTATACCGTCTGAAGGCTTATCACAAATATAAGATGCCACAGTTACAGCGTCTCTCGTATCCGCTGATTTTGTATTCGCGGTTTCAGTTATTCACGGTTTACTATGGCCTAAGGGTAAAAAAAATAAAAGGCTTGTAATTTGCGCATCGAGTGAGAATGGATTATAACATGATGTAAAACAAGAGCTCAAATGCTTTCACAGCAATTACAACAATGTATATTTGCATTCATGTTTCTGATCCAAGTAAACAGATAAGAGAACTGAAAATGATTTTTTGGTAATATAATATGTTTCTCAAGTTAACCTCATGCACTACTCTTATAAAGTATTCCTCCCGCCTTCTTAGCATGCCTTTGTGTTGTAATGGTCAGCACGCTCGGCGCGCATTCGAGAGTGCATTGGTTCGAGTTCCGGCGAGGGCATTGCTCATTTTTCATGACTCCTCCTTTCAAAAAATAACCTAATGTCTCCCCACTCTTAGCCTACTCCGCTAGAGGATGTAACGTCGTGTATTTTTTGCTAACATAAAATGTACGCGACGTTGAAAGGCTGTTTACTGAATTATCAAGAAGTCTTTTAAAGCATTACAAAATCACGAGAAAGGTGCATAAAACCCTTTATTAATTCAAATAAAGTTTAACAGTGAGCGCCAACTCGTGCTTGTAGAAGCCAACACTTTTGGCTTAAAGGTAATGGGTAAACGTAAAATTAAATGAAGTTTAAAAGCTACACGTTTTAACTATCACTCAAGCTGGCTTTGACCAAAGTCGCCATGAACAACGCTAATGGCAAGAATAACTCAATGCCACAGAATTGCAATCGCTAGAGGAACCAAAGTTAGCAGCGTGTCCTTCAAGCAGGCAGAAAACGCTTTGATTTCACCCTCCATAACCTTACTTTAAATACTTCCTTCTTTCTACCTAATTTGAATATCGCGAGTGCTGCAAATTTGCATTCTGGAAGAGAAATGAAATGAGGTTTGATAGGAAAGTCATTTTACTTAAAAAACCAGTTAAAAAATAAATGATACTCTACAAGGATCAATACTGGGCCTCGGCTGGTTGGAAGTAAATACGCTGGGGAAGGGTTGGGGCTATCCACGGTCAGATAGTATTGAAGTAAACTGCGGGGAGGCAATTAATAGGATCATTCATGAATTTAATAACTTCATTTTTTAATATGCATTCTACCTTTCTTTTTTCTTTCATTTTTTAATATGCATACCTAATTAAATATAATTGTTTACAGTAAATTATTATGACTATAAATTTTGAATCATTATTTCCCAATGCTCATTTTTTAATTCAATACAGCATTTGCTCTTTTGATAATTAAGTGGCCCAACTATTATCGAATTCCAGATTTACAAACACTTAAAATGTATACGAAGTATTCATGTATTTATCGTATTACAGCGAGCTATAAGTATGTCTATAAGCCTCAAGTAAACTTTATAACATGGCACATACCAATAAGGCTGAAGTATTCTAGTAAACTGTTAACTGAGAAACAGCAACTACATAAAAAAAAATAAGACAGTTCAATCTCAAATTTATGCGCATTACAGGTCACACATATGTGACTGAAGTGTCAACTTTATAAAGTCCAAAAATTATACGAGGCCGTTAAAAAAAGAACGGCTATTTTTTAATGATAATGTCGTTTTAAGTGTTACATCTGTATGAATCACATAAGTGCCCAAAGATGTATTTGCTGCCATTTAAACTCGGGCAATGTTTTCTGGCACATCAAAGTTCAGATTTACCTTTTGAAATGTGTAATCCTAGATACGCATTATTGTTAATTGCAATTATAGTCAGTTAATTGCAAAGAAAATTACGTTGAAATATGATCAAAGGCTCAAATAATATGCGGCTACACTACATGTGTTGAATCTCATTCTACTTCTTTTACTGGGCCCATTAGCGGCTGAGCGGTAAAGTCGCTGAACACTGCTAGTTCAGTCCGAGGATCGAATCCCGCGAACGGGCCGCCTGCATGGGTGCCTTCGTGGCCCTCCCCATGTGCAACGCGTATACGAGCAAGTTTCCCTTAGAAAGTCCCCCACGAAAGCACCCCACTAAGAGAGATAGCCCTAATGCGCTTCGCCGTAATCTCAGTAAACCAAATCAGTTCTTTTAATTGAATGAATAGTGCCAACATTCAGCTCGCGAGTTGTTCTAGAAATTATGGTCGAAGGATCTGAGTGTCTGCTATTATTACCTTCGAGATTTTCTGAAGGGTAATGTATGCGAAAATATTCTACATACGACTAATAACAACTTGGAGAAATTTAACACAGCTGCTGTGGAGAACGTCTCCGGAAAAACAACAGCTGGTGCACTGAACCGATCTAGTCGAGTTGTAATGGATGTTAAAAGGAAGCGGATTCTATGCTGATCTGATTTAGCTTGTATTTCAATCGTTTTATAAAAATCCAAAGCTTTATAACATTTTTAACCCAGCATCATTCATAACTGCAATGCATAAAATAACTTTTTAAATAAATAACTATAATCCTCCCCCCCAAATTAACTTTTATAAGGAAGTTAGCGAGCTTAGATAGTTTTTGAAATAAGATAATTGTCCTGAAGAATTCTCTCTCTTTCGAACCGCGAAATAGAATTTAGTGGAAAAAAAGCGGATAAAGTTTCAATTCACGCTCTATTATACTTCAGAAGGAAAAGGCCAATTAAATTTAAATCTAGAAGAACGCCTAGCTGCAGATGGCGAAAAATTGACTTTTAAAGATCTAAGTGACTTTTGACCTTTCGAAAGTCATCAGATGATGACATTAGATGAACTGCCGATTTAGTTACTGACTCAGTTTTGATTGTGTGCCTTTTTTTATTAATCAACTTAAAATATGAAACGCACAAATATAGATATTTCATGCCACAGAATAAGCAAAATTTATTTTTAATTATTATCCTAATTTTGAAAATTGCTAGACTAGCTCTGATTAGAAATTTTTTAGAGCTGGAAACAAAACAAATGGACCTGATTTGGACATATCATCAGGGAAAATGAAACAATTCCCATTGTCTAAAATTCAACGAAAACATTTCTCTTTGAATTCTTATACGTTTTTCATTATTCTTATTCTGTAAACATTTTTTACATAGATTCTCGATTAATATTTATTTCTGAAGTTAGGCTTTTCATTTTTCCCCAAGACTTTCTTCCTTCTCGGTATACTTTTTTTCACATCGCATCTTTAGCAACTATCTTTATTTCTCAAGATGCTGAGAATTTGCATAGACGCTTCCAAGTACTGAATCGCTTAAAAATACAAAAAAAAAAAAAAAAAAAAAA
>KK120221.1:115931-135511 GCA_000611955.2 Stegodyphus mimosarum
AAAAAAAAAAAAAAAAAAGGAGTAGTATGCAACTTTAACACTGACACACAATAAAGTGCCATACTAAAAGAGTTAATAAGAAAATAGCACTTGTACGGCGTCCATCGCCAATGAAACGTGAATCTAAATATCTTAAATCAGCTTAGAAACTGGCTCAATTTAAACGTAAATAATTTGCAGTTCGAATTCACTTATATTTCCTTTGACAGCTGGAAATAAATTCACAGCGACGCATAAATGAATAACTCGATGATGTCTTTAGATCTCGGATGTCTGCTCACTTTGTTAGCAGCTATCGAAATAACCTTATCTCTACTTGGAGTCGCGTTATAAGGAAAAAATAACGTATACTAGATTTTCGAAACGTTGTAAAGGACAAAGCAATCTGAGCCAAATTTAAAAAAGAAAAGTTAAGTTTATACGGTTTATGAAAATTCTGTTTAAATTGATCTGCGTAACTGTGCTCCGCTCCTACGACTTTCCGTCTAGCTAATGTCTATCGGAAATTCATACAATCACTCAAGAAGTAAAACTCAGCTAACGATTTGCAGATAAAATTAACAAAAATACATCCACTGCTATTTGCGACAATTTCGAGCTACGTACGCATTTATACTGGTAAAAGCAGAATTTATACATCGTTTGAGAAATTCGGCTCCACAAACTGAATTTTTCTAGCTAATCATTGTCTTTAATCGAAAAAAATAACTCATCAGTCTGTCAAGCAACCAGAAGCACCATGACCCTCGGGATAAATAGCAAACAGGAAAACAGCACAAAAGCTACCAAAGTATGCTCTACAAAATATTGCTTTCATTCGCTATTTAAATTGAATTTAATTTGTATTCTGATGAATAAGACTGAATGAGTAAGCTAGAGCTATCTGCTTAAAGGAAAAGATGCTTTCTTTGATGACTTTCTAAAATAAAATGAATCATATTCCAAGTTACACACACCAGGAAAAAACATGTAACCTTCCATGCAGTCATCCCGTTTGCCGCGATTTGAACCCGCCTCGAAATTAGTGTTTACAGGTTTTATCCACTCAACCATGGTGAGAGGCATTTTGTTGATGGAAAAACAGAAAGTAACGAAAAAAAAATGAATACAAAATAAATCGTGAACTAACCCTTATAGTTTTCGGCAAAACACATATCTCACCCACCTAAAGGTAGACAGTTGATTCAAATCTGAGAACTCGGTATATTTTGAGATGGACAGAAATCTCATAAAATCCCAGATGACATTAAATCCTACGATAAACTAGGTTTAGTTTAGATTTAATTACTATGGTACCTCGCTAGGCAACAAGCGACGAGTTTTGGAAAGGTTTTCTTTTTAGTGTTCATTCTATTAAACTAGCTTTGAGCTTTAACACAATAAATTATATCGGAGAACAGTGGTGAGATTAACTTGCCGTTTTGAGATGAATCTGAGTACACTCTATAATGGGATAATATGGATTATTCATGCATGTTTCTAACAATCAGCTCATTCTAAACTTTCTAAAATCAGTGCCGATTGTTTTAGCCTTCAAGTAGTAAAGTATTACGTTTCGCTCTGAGGTGAAGCCATGAGGTGAAGCCAAACAGAATATGGCGGGGAAACTGCAGAAGCAGAGGCAGTTAACATAGAAGTGGCTTAATTTTCAAGTCCTCACAAACCCCCTTCATCCTAACCTAAATGGCAAACTGACCTGGTTTGGTATCTGAGGAAAGCGTTTGTCAAGTTGTTCATGTTGCCTGAAAAGGCCAGAATTCCCTTCCAAAGGAAATTGTGCCTATTAACTGCTCTCCATGGACCTAAAGAAAATTTCGAAGGATAAAATAAAATGATATAGGATTTAGGAAAATACCGTGTAGCAAACAGTAGTGTACCGTGTAGCAATAACCCAAATCCTGACTTTCTTAGAATCAGGAAGTTCAAGTGGTTTCAAGTTTTCTAGTGCTAATATACGAGTGTGCTACAATCCCCCGGTCGATAATAATCGGCCTCATGGTTAACACAACACACCCAACACAGATTAAAACAAAAATACAGTTGAAACATCAAATCAAAATTCTCAGTATTATACTATTGCCATTTATAAAGTTCATCAACTCCTTTGCAAATCTAAACTCTTTCCTGCGGCAAATAGAATTCCTTTATGTTTCCTTGGTTTTCCCTATTCAAGTGTTCAAGTGGTCCGTTTCAGGGTGAAAATGAGAGGAATACGCTAGGAATGGACTGATGTATATAATTTACACAGAAAAGAACACCGGAACAATCAGACAGATCTTGATTTTCTCAAAAATCAATGCTACTTGTTCTGGTCTTTTGTGGCACATGTTTCCCCTTGGAGGAGAGACACATGTTTCCCCTTGGAGGTAAATCGGAAAAGTAAATGCCTTCCTTAGAGAAAGATGTAATGAATTGGCCCCATCATACACAAGCTCTCGCTTGCTTTGCAGTAGTTGATTAAACAAACAAATATATCATCACATAGGAAGAAGGCATGTTTTTAATGCCTTCTCCCTATGTGATGATCCAAACTCTGAAATATCTATCACGTGTGAAGGATGTTTTTCTCGATTACGTTGAAAGAGGCTATAAACATATAAGCTTCTGAATTAGATTACCGTATGGTACTGCGCTTAACTCACGTTTTGGGAATTTTTGGATGTATTTTGAAAAACATTTGCCTACATTTATTCTGAATCAAAATCGAAATGTATTGTTTGCCTGATCTTGTCATAATACCCAAGAAATTTAAGTTTTTTAGGGATAAATTTATGGATAGAAACACAATTTTATGAGCGGTCCTATCGTGAGTTTTTAAGGGTAAATCCAAGGGAAAACAGACTTTTATACGTGAGCTGATCGGATGATTTTTAAGAGTAAATTGATGGGGAGAACACAATTTTACGAAGAATTTAATCATTCAGACCAGAGCGAAACGCCAGCTAACCGATATTCATTGACAAAATAGAAGTCAGGGTTTTCCTGATGATCATTCATTATTATGAGAATAGTTCTTGAAGTATGGCAATGCCTTGATTACAGAGCATTTGATATCTAATGAGTTTTGGTTGGATAAAAATAATGATTGTGTTCTGAGTGGTTAAATAGAAATGATGAATCTTTTAATTAAAAATTCTCACATATGAAGCAATAACTAAAAGGGAAGGCATTTCGCTGAAGATGCAGAGGTCCTGTAAGGTTCTTAAGTTAATTAACCAATTATCATGATTTTGATAGTATAATTTCTTTTTTCAGTATTTCTCGCCAGAATGCAAATTAGCTTTTAGAGTACATAAGCTGAGGGTTCTCAGTCTTAGAGAGAGAGAATTTCTGGCACTCGCACGGCCCTGTCAGAATTTCGCCAGCTCAACCTAAAAGTGATTATTCCGGTTCTTTTGCAAGCCGATGTCTTAAATTTACGCGCCGGTAAAATTAACTGAGCTAGCTTATAGCTTAGTTTGTCGAATGTGTATTGCAAGACTACTTTATCAATTTTATTTGATTTTTTGATTATAGTAGATTTATTTGATTGTTATTGCTTAATTTACATCGCTACGAGAAGTGGTTTGTCTGTAGCCCAAGGCGCGTCATTTACGTTAAAAATTCAGATAAAAATTGGTTATTTAAACCATCTCAGAACTTAGTCATAATATTTCAGATGCAGCGATAACTCGTTATCTTGTCTAGTAAGGTCTGCATGACTTCAGCTTCTATATCAATAGCAACCTTAGAGTTCAATGAAAATCGCATCCGCTATGTGACAGCATTTTAGATAAACGTTTCAAAAATGTTTCCTTCGTTGATACTTTGCGCCCAGTCACAAAGCAAGCACAATAGAGCCAAGCTTAACCAAACCTCGCTCAACCGAATTGGTAGAGAAAGTAGTACTGAAACAGTGAGTTGGAAAATCAGTCATCTTGATCAATTCTTTTTGTATTTATAGATAAATATTAGTTCTTTTTGTTGTTACATATAAATCTTAGTTTAAATTATCATACAGTGCTTTTATGAAACAGCAGAAAGTACATCTGATAGATGTTGCTCCTGTCCCAGGGAGTTCATCAGTTTAAAATTATACTAGCTTATGGTAGAAACTACACCGTTCAGTTTCAGATGAGCTTAATTTTACAGCAAAATTTCGCGATCCTTATGTAACATTCCATGATTTTATGTAAAAGGTCAAGAAAAAAGTGTATAATGTACAATAAACCTAATTGCAAAAACCTGAATGCAAGCAACGTTTCATTTTTAAGAATTTAGGATAATGATTGGCCCAATATTTAAAAACGTTCTGATCGGAGCAGAAATACTGGTGGTATAATTCTTCCCATCTCCAACGGATACACTCTTCATAGTACACGCGAAAAGCTTTGTTTCTTTGTTTACCTAGCTGTTCCTAGATTGCAATGATGACGTAATTCTGGTCCTATTTGCTTTCTTCAGGAATACGAACCTCGGTTTTGAGAAAAAGCTGGAAATTATATGGCGCCACATCGAGAGACAAGGGTAAAGCGCCCTCCAATGGATAAACCATTACAATCGACAGTGTTATGAATAATGGATCTGTCATCCAAAAAATGCGTTGACACAGTCGGGGACAATTACGTTGCGAAATTTTTGAAACTAAGCTTCCAAATCATTACCTAAATTATTTACCTAAATCAAACGGGTTTTACGACTTCTCAAGTACGAGTATATATAGATGCACATATACATGCAGTATCTCAAATGCAAAGAATTTTTTATTGTTTTAAATTTGAGAAAAAATAATATGAAAAACTTACCCCGTTTCCAGTTTCTTTTTCAGAGGTCTTCGCAGAATGATGATTATCGCTTGCTTTCATGCTTTCAGTAGGCGAGGGATAATTTTCAAGTAATTGACTATCTTTTGTCACTGCAGGTCTTTCTTTGGCTTCTGTAAAATTATGACCACCTTTCATAGCAATATATTCTGTAGCCTTTTTCCTACCGTTTTTTAATATCTTTGTCGTGTTTGTTGGAAGATCAGAAAGCTTTGCGGTTACCGTCTCACTGTCGTTAGAAGCTGTGAGAAAGGGTGGTAAGTTAACAATCAGCGGTTCACAAGTTGGAGATGGATGACTCCACTGACCATTAAACAAACACTCAGCATGAAGTTCACCAAGAAGTACAAAGCCTTGCTTGCATCTATATGCAACCGTGGATCCTAAAGCAGTACTGTAGGCAATAACCTCCCCGTTTTCAGGTGCATTTGGCTTCGCACACGAACTCGAGACGACAGAATACTCCAGATAAAATCCAGTTTCCAGCTTTTTCTTTGTATCTTCGTTCACCAAAAATTCAACGGTGAGCTTTGATGTCAGGGAAGTGAAATTCAACGGTTCATTTGTCATTGATTCAGTCAAATTAACAATATAATTACTAGAGTCACCATCTATTAGAGATAACCTAGAAGCATTTTCCGAAAAAGAATTTTCTGTACTTTTCGGCAGTTTAAGGTATTTGATACTCACTTTGATTTGTTGATTAGGTTGAGCAAAAATTTCCCATAAGCAGGGTGCCATAAATTGATAAATATAAGACGGATAACCAGGGCTAGCAATAGCTCCAGAACTACCTTGCTTAATTACAGACTCTCCTGTACAATCTGGGAGGATGCATTTAGGAGCTTTGTTGCTCCACTCTGGTACAGGAGTTTCCGGAGTTACGACGCATTTGAGTTCTGAATCGCCCATCAAATCATATGGTGGATTACAGTGGTAAAAAATACTTTGTCCTATTTTTCTACCTTTGCTTATTACAGAACCATTTTCAATTTGTTCTGGTTTACCACAGCGATAGGGATCAAAGGCTTTATAACGAACTTGAAAGGAGCCTATACCTTCTGCGCTGGTAGAAGTTTCATTCGAGTCTATTGCATAAGTTTCGGCAAAAGGAACGATGTATGATGTAAAGATGACATTCAAAACTTCCCCTCCTATCATTTCTCTGAGGCACTTAACACAGTTCCGAGGTATATCGTAAAATGTGTCATCGACATATAATTGAAACTGGGATGTGCGATACTCCAGAGGAGGCAAATGCACGCTATCTACCTTGACAAGTAATTTTCGACCCGCTGGAGCGGTGTAAGTCCAAGAACAATTCAAGTCGCGAATGCTCTCACCTGAAAAGTCGGGAAGTCTGATCATGCCATTCTCTACATTATGTTGCACATCTCCACAGTCTTCGGATGCAAACTCCGCATGAATGCCACTGCTGGCTAATGCAAAAGCCAACAGCATACATGTCTTGACAATAGAAATCATTCCGTTCAGAAAAGAAATGCATTCAGGTTAACTTCTTCAGGATGACCATTTCAGATGTCTGATCCATCACTGCTGCGAACTACAGCTGTCATCTAAAAGTAAGAAAAAGGAAACAAAATTACAATCAAAGTAATAGAAATTCCGGCCAAATAATAGAATGTTTTCTTTCCGAGAGAAATATTAAAAAGAATTGCTCCTAAATTTGAATATTTAGCTCCAAATAGGAAATATATTTTTGCTAGGATATATTTGAGATTTTCTGGACATCATACGCGTTAAAGCATATTTCCGAACTACAATAGTTTCTTCTCCTTAAATGAAAACTTATTAGAGCTTTCACATGGTCGCAAATTCTCCAACTTGCTATTTCTTACAAAAGGAGTCCCAGAAAATTATTACTGTATCACATCCAAACGTAGGCAAGCTGTTAGATGAAGTACATGGCATTAATGCAGGAAATTTTATAAACGGTATGAAAATGCTCAAGGAAATACTACACTAAATATTAGGGATCTAGTTGTGGAATTTGTAAAAAGGACATTTTGAAAATGCTTCGTTTAAAGATAATCAGAGATTAAACTATTAATAACGTTTAAATAAGCAGATTTTTCTCGGTACATTTTAAGTGATACGACTACAGGATTCTTACACTATCAATGATTAAGATAACTGCTGCTACTATAATAAAAATAACGACTTCCGGGAACACCACTAATTCTCTCGCTGATTAAAGGAAAACGTGCGATTGATTTTTACGGTTTCAGAATTTGACTCAGGTAGCTCATTTTCCTACGAAACGTTAAGACTCGTGTTTTTAATTAAGCGATTTTTATGACAAAAGGAAAAAGAAACCCCAATTACTATAAACGTTACTGCAAAGCTCGTAACAAACTGCACCTTCACTAAGGCGAAATGAAAACATAATTCTGCTTTACGTTAAGAAAATGCTTCGGAATTTTGCTTCCACAGTGATATCACTTTCGAAAGTTGATGTGTCTAAACTGTAAACAGCAGATGCATAATCATAAATTAGTGCTTTGCCATGACTGTATTGTACGACAGAAGGTAAACTAAGACATCGGCATTAAAATGCAAAAAAGAGTCTAATACGCAAGCTTGTGAAAAATGTGACATTAATCTTCTGATAACACCTAAATTTTTTTCTTTTAAAGCAAAACACTGGCCAGATTATAAGACGGATTTCAGAACAAAACGATCTAACAGCTGAATATGCTTTAAAAGAGAGATATTTATGAGAAGGATTCACGCAAATTAGCTTGAAATGTTGCGGTGAAATATGAAGAATTAGATCAAACAAGAAGGCTGTGAGCAGTAAGAAAAATTAGAGACAGAGGTAAAACTAAGTAAAAACGTTTTCTTTGAATGCGAATGTTAATGGATAAACGATAAATTATCCCAACGCTTTTTTTTTAATGTTACGTTACGAGTATAAGAATTATTTTCGACACAACATTTTAAGAGGAAAGCACATTGTTTTACATATTAAGGCTAAGATAGCACTTTTCTTTCAAAGAAATCTTACAGAAAACAATTCAACTGATTTCTTGACTAAAGGTGCAAGGTATTTTTTTTTATATACACTGTGTTTACAAAAGTTCTCACAACATTTTCGCAACAGTTCGTCGCAGACACATACTTTCAGTAACTAAATTGTTTTTACTACAATGGGTTCTACACTCATGTCCAAAAATTAAGGATAAGTCGGAGTCACACGGAAATCGAACTCTAAAATAAACATATCACCTGTAAAATCACTACACACATCTTCAAGAATCATATGCAAATTTCAGGAAGTAACCAGATGACACCCATGTTACGTCACAATGACGAGAGTGTAAGAGAGTGATATATAAGGAACACAGGCAAAGAAGTAAAATTGTTCGCAGGCGCTTTATAAGCATTTCAGTGCAATAACCGAATAGTTATGACACAAAGGACGCATTTGGATGATTTTTTACGTGGTAGAATTATCGGCCGTCTGGAATGTGGGCGTACCCAACAGGAAGTATCAGACGAACTTGGAATTGCCCAGAGTGTCATCTCCAGGCTTTGGCAACAATTCCAAGATGATGGTAATGTGAATAGACGTTACAGCACAGGTCGCCCCAGAGTTACAACGCCGAATGAGCACCGGTATTTGGCAGTTACTGCCAAAAGAAACAGGCGGAGTACAGCCTCAGACCTGTCTCGTCAGCTCTCTTCAGCAACTGGTACTACAATTTCAAGGCAGACCGTGTACAGACGCTTAGGGCAGATTGGTCTATATGCTCGTAGACCTGTCAGATGCGTTCCACTTACTGCAACTCACTGTCGCCTGCGGTTAGCGTGGAATAGAGAGCATGTATTGTGGACACCGCAACAGTGGACTTGTGTGATGTTTTGCGACGAGTCCAGGTTTAGCTTGCAGTCTGATTCTCGCCGGACTTTCATGTGGAGAGCTCCAGGTACCCGTTACCACCAAGAAAACATCATTGAACGACACCGTTACGGTGGTGCAGGAGTGCTCGTTTGGGGTGGAATTATTCTGGGTTCCAGAACTGAATTGCATGTTCAAATTGGAACCATGACAAGCCAAATCTATCGGGACGTCATTCTGGAACAACATGTACGTTTGTTTCGGGGCGCCACGGGCGCACAATTTGTGTTTATGGATGACAACGCCCGTCCTCACCGTGCAAACATCATAAGCGAATGCCTTCAATCGGAGGATATCACCCGTATGGACTGGCCAGCATTCTCACCGGACTTGAACCCAGTAGAGCACGTATGGGACATACTTGGCCGATGAGTTGCAGCCCGTCAACCTCCTCCTACATGTCTACCGGAACTTCGGACAGCATTGCTTTTTGAGTGGTGTAATATCCCCTAAGATCAGATTGATAATTTGATACTCAGCGTGCCTAGGCGTTGTACGGACTGTACTGCATCGTCTGGGAGACATGCAATGTATTAACAATCATACCAATCATGTAATATTGATTTTTTTGTAAATAGGTGTTTTTTGTAATTTTCTCCAGGGAGAAAAAATCACTAATTTTTTTAATAATATCAACCATATAGCATCTTTTTTTGCTCTTTACCTTTTGTTTAATAAATAAGCTTTACAAATAAGTCAAATTTGTTTTGCTTCTAAGTCTTCCTTTGACTGATTTTGCATTATCCTTAATTTATGGACATGAGTGTAATATAATAAGTATTATAATTGATTATAATAATTTTACGATAATAAACAATTATTATTATAATGCTATAATGAATAACTATTACATATCATTTTATCTTTGAACTAAACTATATGTACATTAATATACACTAAAAAAGAAATTTCTCTATAATTAGTTATAACAACTATACGATGACAAATAATCCTTATTATAAAAAGAAGTATAATCATTCTATTATAATAAATAATGATTATATTTCTTTTTAATTTTGGGACTAAAACTTATATGCATTATTATACGCAGTTGAAGTATGGACAAAAAATCAGATTTATTTTAGGGAAAAAAAAAAAAAAAAAAAAAAAAAAAAAAAAAAAAAAAAAAAAAAAAACGAACTAAGTCTTTCATAAAAGAACAAAATATTGGCAAAAGTCATGTTAAATCAACTACGACCAGGAGAGAGCGCACTTATATGGGGTAGATGTCTGCTGACTATTTTTTGGTATAACTATATAAAGGATATTTCCCCTAAAAAATGTAGCTCCATTATTTTTAGGGATCTTAGTTTCAAAAGTAAGCAATGAAATATGCACTGTTCACGTAAATTTTATACGTTATGGAAGAAAAAATTTCATTATTTTTGGTTTCCAGCAACGCATAGCAATGCGAATCTTGAGTTTGACGCGGTCGAACTATATTTTCAAAATTCATAATAACATTTCTTTCTTCCGCCATGGTCAAATGTAAAATCAGAATTTTACACGATCTACTTGCATACTTCCGCGGCATGTGGTTTAAGTTTAGTTAATTATCCTTTCAATTTGAAAAAGTAATAGTCTGTTATAGTAAGCTCAATTTTTAACTAATTATTTATATACGATCGGTTCTCATGCCAGCAGTAGATCCTTTAATTTGTAATTACTTTAAGCTTGTATAATGGAGATGACATTAACTATCAATAAATGCTTCAGTCATACTTCGTTTATCTGAAAGATTATTTAAAAAAACTTTAGTTAAATTCCGTGATGTCAAAAACAAGTCTGAAATAGCGGAAGACTAACCACTAGAGTAATAGAACTTAAGCTGGAGTATAAAGAGCTGCATCGTACGTTAAACGTTACCTTATGTACAGTGAAAGTGTTTTAGGAAGAACACATGAACACGCGGCGAAAAATAATTTAACCGATTAGACTTTTAATTTCAGATAAAAAATAAACGCATAGCGGTCCATAAATTTATTCAAAATAAATAACAGAAATGATTTTTTTGCTCCTTTTTTGCATCTTTTTTACCTATGTGAAACATTAATCAAGACGATTATCATATCCAATATAAAAATATTTAACTCTTAAATCTGTAAATGAATGTAAGAATAAAAAAAAATGACACTTTTAAATTACATCTACGCAAAACACACACACACACACACGCACACACGCACACACACGCACACACGCACGCACACACGCGCACACACGCACGCACACACGCGCACACACACGCACACACACACGCGCACACACACGCGCACGCGCACACACACGCGCACGCGCACACGCACACGCACACGCACACACACACACACACACACACACAGACAAAGAATAGATGAAACGTCACGTTGTTAAATGGTTTTCGTAAAAGCCAAGAATTAAAAAGTGAGGAACAACCACTTTTAATAGAATGAAAAATGGGCGTGTCTCATTCTTCGTTTGAGCACGTAACAATAAATCTTATTCATATGTTCTAGTTCTCATTCGATTTTCTTTTCAAAGAGCAAAATTCTGAAATTGTAACACAGGATCATTCGCCATTCTTTGAAATACATTTTATCTATTGTCTACTAAAAGAATCATTTTTATCGAAGCTTACTTTTTTATTGCAGAAAACATTTTGAGTAATTTAAAGAATTAAATTTATTACTTCCGATTCATTCCTTATTTGACTAAGTATTGTATCATTAAACTTAAGTCTAGTGCTATGTTTTCTGTTTACTGAAGAATTAAAATTTACTGCCCTCCTACCTTTCAGACAATGCCTACCTTGAATATATACAGAGGTAAAGAAACCCGTTTAATTTCACAGAAGCAATATCTGCTAAACATATTAGGATTAATTACCGTCACCTGGAACATTTATCTATATATTTATCAGACCTAAGGTCTCGTATCCCCTTGGCCGAGAAACGTACCACTTAAGGGGCCACTCGAGGGCGGGAGAGACGATAATAAAAAGAGGGCGCTGCATGACCAAGGGCCGCTCCTCAGAATAATATAAATGAAATATATACATGATATATAAAAATGGCAAAACTGGCAAAATAAATATATATTTATCACATTCAACCATACTTAAATTTGCTCGTGAACCCGCAGATGCTAAAGGATGAGTAGTTTCATTGTAAAGCCGTAAAAAGGAATTTGATTTTAACGAATTATTTAAAAAAATTATTGTTATTTCAGTTCTTTCCTTGCCATTCAAAGCAGAGTATAATTTTATTTCGCAAAGAGTACAGTAAGCGCCGGCCGTGGGTCCAGCCCTGCTATCCTGACACGAAACCAAATGAATTTTTATAGACACTAGAAGCTTTTATTCTGCCTTTTTACAGACAGCACAGCTCTAATGATTTGCAAACGACACACAACCACAATGGCGACATGAAAACAATACAGGAATAATTGGGCAAATGGCAAATAGAAAAACACCATTTTCGCAAATGTTATAAATTGTAGATCTATAATTGGAAGAAATGCGTCGAGACTGAAAGAAAATATCTGATACGAGTACAAAAATAAATTTTTTATCCCAATTACAAAATGAAAGTCACATGTGAAATTCACAGCCCTCGTAATTTAACTGAAAAAAATCTTAAATTATAGTAGGCAAAATGAAAAAAAATAAAACAAGCCTAACTTATTATCTCTAAAACAAATAATACAGAATTTCAAAACGAATTTCGTAACGTAATCAGTAAAACTTCACAAATATTTTAACAATTTTATTTTTCGGCGTATAATTCTCAAAATATTAAGGATCCCTGCTGTTTGAGTTACATTCTATGTTGTCTGAATTAAAAAAAAGTGGACAGGAAATAATTTCATAAAGCACACACAAAGGCGTTAACCACTTAAGAACGCCTCTCTACGCAGAAAGGAAAATTATCCAAAATTCTAATACGAAAGCGCTAAATATATTCAGCCCTCCCACCAGAAAGACAAACTGAAAACATATATTTCAGTAATTCATGTGACATAACATAATCCATAAAAGGGATATTCAAGGGCATTTTCAACAACATGCCCTTCACAGCTTCAAGTTCGAATGGAAATTTAAATTAACTAAGAGCTTAGCTACTCATTTTAAACGAAGCCAATACATCTTCTTGTATCGAGTTTATAATATCGGTTAGTTCAAAAATTTCCAAATAAGATTGTAATTTTAATTTTTCTTGTTGTTAATAAGATTGTAATTTTAATTTTTCTTGCGTGTTAGGAACGTTGCTGTAAAAATACAAATTGTCGAAACTGGAAATATTAAGTATAAGTAAAGGAATAAAAGAGAATTTAAGAATAAGACCAGAATGAAAACTTTTTTTTGATTAGAATTGTAATCGCATTCCTTCTTTTCTTGGTATAAGTAGTTTGCACACCCAGCTAGCAAGTACAAGATCAGTTGTTCGAATCTTGGCTGGTACGCAATGGCTTTTTTAAGCTTCTTGCCCCATCCTCAAATCAAATTCTAATACTCTTCGCAGGGCCAATTTATTTTTCAAAACTTTATCTCTATTGAACTTTCTATTAAAAATAGAGGTAGGTATATATTCATATAAATATTGGTTCATTATAATGAGCTGCCAATTTTTAAAGATTCCACACTTCAAAGATTTGTTTCGGATTTCCCAAGATATATCTAGTGCGTTTATATAAAAATAGAAAGGATGCTGAAGGACTTTTATCAGGTTATCAGAATTTCTTAAAAAATTAGACCCTAACCTAATAGTAAAAGGTAGCTTTAGCAGGACAAAAATAACTCTTTTCTTGCATTTATTATATACAATTCGAACAGTAGGAAAATATTGCAGTTTCAGTTAGTTATAGAGGGAAAAAGTTTCCAAAAACATAGAATTATATCATTTTGAAGTAGCCAACATATATATACTAATGAATTAACACAAGATGTTGCACGACATTTACGGTACTGGAGCGAATGTTGATGCTTCTCTTCTATATAAATGTCTTTCTGAAAGTATAGCCGTTTTATATGCGCAATAAAACATTAAAAATATATTACCGTAATTTATCAATTATTCTTTAAGTTTTTCATTTGAAGAAAACGCATTTTCGCAAATTTACCTCACTTTTCACTTTTAATCATTTTCTTGTAGAATATTTTCAACATAGAAAACTTACGTAAAATCATTAAAAATTGCAAACACACATAAATTAGCACATTCATACTTATGCTAAATATTTTCTGCATTTCTACTCTACCGGAATGCAAAGTGAAAAAAAAAAGAGTTTAAATGAGTGAAGTTTAAGTATCTAAGTTTGAACAAAGAGCTTTGGCAACTTAGGCTCGGAACACTGTCATATCGACCAACTGGAGTGCTGTGAGTGAACTTACTGGAGTGCGTTGTACCAACCAGCTAGAGTGCTGCGTTGATTGCTACTGAGTAACTTTCGTTTGTTGTAAGCGAAATGGTGCGTTTGGATAGGAACCACATTCTTAGTCTTTGATATTTGGTTTGTTAATAATTGAACTATTATTGTGTTTTCATGCTCGTACGCAGGGTAAGTTTTTCCCCATCTCAGATACGTAATTCAAACTAAAAATAAATTTTTAGTTACTTTTAAATTTTTGTTGTTATCACTTCTGTGTTATTAGTTTATAGTTGGCGACGGAGCGAAAATCCGTCTGGCAGTCTAGCAAGATTGCCCTATGTTCATATTTAGTGTAATTAAACTGCTATCTTCTACCCTTTTCATTGCCTAAGAATATCAGTATATGATAAAATGGAAATAAACTAGATAATTTTGTAAGATTCTTAAGTAAGAGTTTAAAGCTTATTTTAATCAACATAGATTATTAGGTTAAGATTTGGTAAAATACGTAATTGTGTAATTTTGACACACTTGACTGTAAAGAAACCCTAATCACACTTTAAGTTTTAACACCTACGATACTATCAATTCAAATTTAATAAGTAACTGCACATCTGTTTGACTTAATGAGCAAATTAATTCTGTCTGGCACATGGCTAACTAATTTTTGCGCATATTAATATTTATTTTACGTTAGCAGAGACATAGCTCTGCTTTTAATTCCATCCCGAGAGAGTTTTGTTTGTTATTATTATTGAATAAAATATTTAATTCCCTAGAACTTTCCCAAAGGATTAGGTTTCTTGATATCAGTCCATAACATTACTTGTTTTCCTTCTTAACCGCGTTTTTCGCGTCAGATGTATATTATCAGGCAATACCTTGTCGAAATATCCAATCATTTTTGCCTTATAAAGTCCTACGTTCATAGACTAATAAAACATACGATATCACACCTTGATTAATTAAGACAACATCAGATTTACCACCGCATCGAGGAATGTATCATCATTCTACCTCATTCCATTTACATGCTGGAAAATCCCGTATACTTTGGGCATAAATCGTATTAGTAAATAGTATAAATTGCCATTAGAAATAAATTACATTTAACTATTTTCTCATCTGGGAAAAAAAAAGCTTTTAAATTTAACTGCCTATATTACTGCAGATTTTGCCGCTTTTAAATTATCAGCTTTCTAGATCTCTATTAGCAAACTGTTTTGCTTCAACATTTGCAACAATTAGCACTTTTATTTAACTATAAAGTATTGGTATTTATTGCAGGGTATGATGACGATGCAGCAAGAAATTTTGCCATGTCGACGGAACTGTTTTTTTTTTAAAGTTACTAGGCAGAACGCTGTTCTTTTATTTTTCAGCCCAATGAATATTTCTTTACTTTTTATAGCAATCAGACTTCCTTCTTTGCTACATTTTGTACAATAACAATTGATCTAAAAATTAATTTTAAAATCTCCAATAAATTTTTTTTAATCAAGATAAATAAATAAGACTTTTCTAACGTCTTATAAGGAACTTTCTTATAATGCTTCTTGCCTAATGTAAAGTGTCCGAAGTCTATTAAGTGGTAAAGTTCGTTCAATTTTAATATTGTAAATGTGTATGCATTCTATAAAAGTGACTGCAAGAAGCTAAAAACGTCATCTGAGGTAAAATTTGTCATATATGTATGAATTTCTTACGAAAAGAGCCACTGGCTCATTTGTAATCTAGGCATTTTAAAATCCGTTTATATGTTCAAAATTTGTTCGTAAAAATACGGTATACTGGAATGAATATGACAAAACATGATTCTCAACCATAAATGTGCTTGAAAAAGCTAGCTGGCAAACATGTATAGAATTCTGATTGACAAAGTGAACAATTGCTTTCCAATTTTCATACACGGCTTGTGTGTGTACAGTAATTAGCTTTGTTGATCGCATTAAATATATACTGTGTTGCGAAATTCCTAAATTATGCCATGCATTTTCTCCTACTATAAGTTTCTTTTTTTTTATTCAGCATACAGAGCAATTTTCATTAGCTGACTTAAAATTCCAAAAAAGTTTTACTCTTTTGAAAACATGTAAACAATATATCCATTTTGACATGTTTACTGGGGAGACGAAAGTGTGGTCTGAATGGTCGAACCTACTGTTTAAAAGCGAGTGAAGAATTGAGGAAGAATCCGATAATAAGCGCGTGAAGATCTGCAAGAAAAGAGAGAACGTAGAACACGCTTCGGACGTCTTGTTCCGTTACACTATTAACCACGCTTTCAGTGCTGGCAGTATAGTAGTAAGGGTTGGATTTTCTTTAGCTATTGCACCAATTATACATCTTTATAAAAGGTGTTGCAAAGGCTCAAAGGTATTGGCATGAAGCCTTGACACGGATTGTGAGACCAGACGTTACAGCAGTTGGCCCGGCAGACTTATACCCATAGATGATAATGCACGTCCACATAGAGTAAACCTTATAGATAAAGACGAAAGCAGTGTTCGCATGGTTTGACCATTATAGTCGCCTGACCTCAAGCTCATCGGAAATCTTACAAGATGCTGTTAGATCTTATAAATGCCTCCAATTATCGTCAGAGAGTTGGAAACCACCTTATTAGATTAGTGGCAACCATTATCTCCTGGATGCTTGACCAGTTAATTGAAGGTATGGAATTTCCCTGCAGAGTTTGTATGAAGATCAAAGTCAGTAACATCCCTTATTAAGGTAACTTTCGTTTGTTTGCATGGCTTGATTTTTTTATAATGCGGCAAATGCAATATGTATGATCTACACTTAGATGATCTATACTCAGGTGAGAAAAATTTATATGACACTATTATTTTTGATAAGAAATCAATTTTATTTAGAAATTTTATTATTAGAAATGAATTTTAATCATAATAAAGATACATAAATTAATTTTGTTTACGATTACGTTTTTTCGTGAAGTATTGCTTACTTTCACGTGACGCTTTGAGTTAATCAAAGCATAATTTTTGCAGTAACGTGGAATTTATTGTGGCCTGCTTAAATTTTAAATAGCGGAGCAAAAGGAGTTGAAATATTTACAGAAAGCGCTCGCAAATGACTCGATTCACATACGATTTCGTGCTAACGATCATTTAGAGGTGCAGAAGGACAATACAAGTAAATCAATGTTTTATTAGCCTTGGCATGCTTTGTCAACATGCGTCAAAATATCAACACTGAGCGTTTTTCCTCCAGAATTTGAAAATAAGTATCCATTTAAAACATCCATTGCGAACAAATAAATGACAGAAGAATAAAACACTGGAAAAAGAAAATGAACGAAAAAAGAAAAGAATCAAATGTTTATGAAATGTTTATGAATTATGTTATGTTATTATTATGTTATTTAGAATGTTTATGAAAAATGTATGCTCTACTTTTACTTTTGCTTGTTAAAATGAAGTGGAAATGTGATTCTTATAGATCTTTCTCTGCTCATTTCAAATCTCTTTATGAAACTTTTCCATTACCACTCGTATTTGAGTAATAAAATGAAGGAAAGCAACGGCGATGTTTACTGTTGATGTGAAAGACTTATATAATTTTAAGCAATATTCAAACAAATATTGTTTCCTTCATCACATTTCCAGGAAAATTCCTCAAGTTCTGTTCTTCAACATTTTTTAAAACAAAGAAGGATTTTATATCTCAGTTAATAAAAGGAAAAATGTTTACATCACTTTCTCAAAAAGTAACTTCTTATTTAACGCTTTCGCTTCAAGAAATTTTTATCCTATTGTTTGCTTAGTTTACATTTGATGGATCAGTTTGCTTGATATCACTTTGCACATAAATTGGATATCTGCCCATGATTTTATAAAACAGAGAGAAGAAATGCATGAGAAAGATGTTTGACGAATCAAATACACTGCAGTTATTTTCAATAATATTTTACATTTAGCGTAACACTTTTGTCAATGAAAATCATGCCTGATGGTCAGATTCAATCCGTAAGCACTAACTACGTGAATATATTGATTATATACAGAATGTGCTAAAAAATCTACACTCATGTGAAAAAAATTTATATTTCAGTATCTTTTTTGATAAGGAAAAACAATCTAACAACTGGATTATAATGAACTTAGAAATGGCTGCAATATTAATCACTGCTTTCATTGTATAATTTAACTATTGCTGTATATAATACGTAAAAATATACAGAAAAATTCATTTTACTTAATTTTATTTATTTATTTTTCAATTTCATTTAAATAATGAAAAACTTCTGTTGAATAATTAAGCATAATACAATTTTGCTAGGGGGGTCAACTGACTATTCTATGCTTTTCAAATATTGAAACTGAGAAGAAAAGGCGATATCTCTCAAGTTCGAAAGAAACGAATCGATATATTTAGCTCAGAAATATATAAACTAAAGCATATATTTCTATTTATTAGGCAGATATATATGCTATTACCTATGAAGTTGAAAGCTTCTAGTGCAAGAAAAGTACAGAAGAGTATCTTCAAAATAATCTTAACGAGTTCATTAATATGTTTGAAACAGTTGGCACAGTATTTGATGTATATGCTGTTGAAATGGATGCTTTCAGTGCGCCTTGATTATAACACCACTACTGTTGCATATATTAAGTAAAAACCAACAGCATCAACCAAAAACTACCATTACAAATGAGATCTTAAGCTTCTCTGTTCATTCTCTCAACTACACAATATCCAGGTTTTAGAAAATGAATACGAAAAGTGGTCAAATTCATAGTTCTTAAATTGAGTATGTTGTATTAGAAAATATAAGACTGTCTTCTACCAATTATAGAATGTATATTCTTTTTCAAGTATTTTTATTAACGTTTTTTGAAAGAGTAATTCCAGTGTAATTTTCTTATGCACCTGTACCTATATCCATAAAATGAGAGAGGTCTTTAACTCCTTGACATTAAATGACGTTGCTTGCTTCCCACGTCAAAATATACAGTGATGAGCTAGAGATGTTAAGCCATTTTAAGAACTACTTAACAAACGTCAGCTTACGAAACATCTGCGAATAGCTCTAAGGAAAGCAACTAGTGATAATCATAAAACCCAAGTAGCGTGTTTTGTTTCAGCGCACTTTACTGTGAAATATAAAAAGGCGAATAGCTTAAATAATACGAATTTTTATATGCGATTCAATGATTATATGGTTATGGAAGTTTTGATCATAGTGATTATGAATAATTCGAAGATGAAAAGAAAGCAATGAATCTTCAGGATGAAAATAAAACCAAATTTTACGAATTTGTTAGAATACTGGACATCTATTCTTACATTTTGTCTTTTAACAAATAACTGTTCGATATTATTCATAAATTCTTCATATCGATAAAATGTCAAATATAATTGAAATTACAATAATCTTTATCAACTGATGTACCAAGAAAAGAAGCTTAAAGAAAACAGTTAACAAATGATATTTAACTCAGTAATTATTAATTAATATATATATTAATTAATTAGTTAAAATAATA
>KK120221.1:135575-180305 GCA_000611955.2 Stegodyphus mimosarum
AACCGAGGAAAAAAAAGGAAAAGAAACTTAAACAAAAATAAAAGAATTAAAAATGATATTTAATATATTAAAACTCTAAAAATTAGAAAAAAAAATTATTAATAGAGCTACTAGGAAAAGAAACTGAAATAAAAGAGTTAAACTGCATTTGATTCAATAACTACTCATTAATTATTGATATAGCAAAAATTTAAAAACTGAAATTACATTTGTTAATTCTGGTACTAAGATGCTTAAGAAAAGAGCTAACAAAGCATTTTACCAAATAACTATTTGTTCGTTAACTATACGAAAGATCTCAAGTCAATATCTGAAACGATACGGACACAACAAAACAGAAGTGCAATTTTAAATCTTCGAAGCCTGCTTAGACTTATACACTCACGTTTGTGAAAATTGCAACACCAAGAAGGAATCGTCATAATTGAATGCAATTTAATACACAGTTGAGTGGTAGTGGTACAAATAAATGATTAAATGTTCAAAGCAAACAAACAAGAACAAGAGATCAGAATCAGTATTTTGTGTGGCCACCACGCGCCGCAATAAGTGCTGCTACACGACGTGGCATGGAGTCAAACAAAGTTTGAATGTCTGACTGAGGAAGAGCATTCCATATCGTTTGTACGCGTACCCAAAGTTCGTCTGCAGACGCAACAGGACGAGGATCACGAGCAAGACGCCGACCAATGACATCCCACACATGTTCAATTGGCGACATATCCGGGGAACACGCAGGCCAAGGAAGAAGCTGTACCTGCTGCGCTGCAAAGAAGGATTTAACAATCCGAGCAGTATGAGGGCGGGCATTGTCCTGTTGAAATACAGCGCCTGGCAAGCTTTGAAGGAAGGGAACAGCTTCGGGCTGTAGAACTTCACGGATATACCGGTTGCTGTTCAGATTGCCCACAATTCGTAGCAATTGAGATCGTCTATGATATGCTATGGCGCCCCAGACCATAACTCCGGGTGTTCGTCCACTGTGGCGTTCGATAATGCACTCCGGAAGGTGGCGTTCACCGGCATAGCGTCTGACACGAATGCGGCCATCATGGTACCACAAATTAAAGCGGGATTCGTCAGAAAACACGACATGCTGCCAATCAGCACGCCAGTCTCTATGCTGATTGGCCCATTGTAGCCGCAGGCGGCGATGGTCGTGCGTTAGGGGGATCCTGTATAAAGGAGTCCGTGCGCGCAGTCCACACTGCAGCAGACGTCTACGAATTGATGAAGCACACAATGAAACACCTGTAGCTATTGACCACAGTGCTGCCAATTGTCTAGAGGAAGCTGTACGGTCCGTCCGCGCCATGCGGACCAGGTGTCTATCATCGCGAGCTGACGTCACATTTCGGGGTCCACTCCCGGATTTCCGAGTTGTCCGACACTCGTCCGTCCACTGCTTCCAAACGCGCATCACTGTGCTGCTGTTACGCTGCACACGAGAGGCTACTGCACGATACGACAATCCAGCTTCACGAAGGCCGATGATTCTCCCTCGTTCAAACTCTGTAAGTTGTTCAAATCTCGCTCTCTTTCGTCGACGAGGCATAAGTACAGATTGAGTTAACGTTTACCACTAGCAGATAACCACCGATAACCATACACGCCTCGCTACAGCCGTCTATTTATTCGGATCCATCAGCCGTTCAGAGGGCGCTGCTCAGCATACGCATGCGCTACGGATTTGCAATTCTAATCATTTGCATATCATGCGCTACTTTGCATTTCCTGAAAATTTCAGCTCACTCGCGTAAGTCCTTCATGGTGTTGCAATTTTCACAAACGTGAGTGTATATTGGGAAGGTAGGTTGCATGTAGTTTTCATGGTTTTAAGATAAAATTACGGTCTGAGGTTAAGCAATTTTAGAATATTAATACAACATTACTAGCCTAATCCCTATGGTCTCCATACACAATCCGTTTAGTCCAGAGATAGCCAAATTCCCACTGAATATTCTATCCGACCCGCCGCAAATTAAAAAAAAATATTTGTACAGCCAGTTTAAAAAAAAAAAAGAAAGTTTGGTTGCTATGAAGTGGCAACGGAGGGAAAGAAGTTCTCAGCGAAGAAGCAAGTTTTGTTCGGGACTGATACTCTCTCGGTCGGATTTTTTTTTGTTTGGTTCCACTGTGCTGGAAAATGATTTTCAATGATTATTTTTACTCGACTTTGTATATTTCCAACTTTATAGTTGTTTTCAAATAGGATATTTCAATAAATGTACTTAAATGGAAAAGTGGTATTACTATATTATACTTATATAATGTAATTTTCACAGATCTTCTCTCTCGTATGAAATATCAAATATATTTCCCCATTACTAGTCTAATCTGTCTTATATATGCAGCTTTCATGGGTTTAGGAGAATTATGCTAGTATTAGAGTATATGCAAATATATAATATAAATATAAAATTATAGCTGAATGCGTGCGAATATTTCGCTTGAAATGTTTCATCCTCCATATATAGTTCGTCTAGCTCATCTTATTATATGCAGTTTTCGTGGCCAGTTACGGTCCGATGAGTGCAGTTACAGAAAGTAAATATGAAATTATTGGCTGAACCCGCGCGAATATTTCTCTGGAAATTCTTCTTTTTCCAAATATAGTCCATGTAATTTATCATATAAATGCAGTTTTCGTGATTTTAGGGTACAGTTATGTCTCACTGGGAAGAATTCTAGAATAAGAATACACAATTACTAGCCGAAATTGCGTTAATATTCGCTCGAAATACTTTGGTCTCTATACATAGGTCAGTGTAGTCTATCTTATATATTACGGTATTATTCGTTAAGTTCTACATGAGACTGGAAACGGCAAGAACAAAAAATTGTGACGAAATTTTTTAATATGAACTTTAATGCTTTATATGAATAAAAACGAACATAATATTTCCAATGTATATGCTACTTTCCAAGCGATTCATAAAAAATATTGATAGAATTCATTCAATCAAGTATTTCATAGGATAACTAGCCAAGTCGGTTAAAGTTTGTAATATATTAATAATTTCACACTTTACCTAGTTATTCTACGAAATAACTACTTATTTTATAAATTAACTAATGCTACACTGGTAAAGTGAAAATAAACAATTTGGCATCAAAACAAGTCCGTTACTTTATAAAATAACGGATGAGAAATAGTTAAAAGTCTCACTTCATATTGCGGGCATATCAGCTGACAAATAATAAAGAAGAACGGAATATCTATAATATAACATTGTTGTTAGATTAGTTAAAAAACTTGCGCTGTTTAAAAAATGCTATAAAAATTTGATCCAAAACGCAAAATATAAATAATGTTTATAATATATATTATAATAATAAGAAGAAAATAACAGTTTTAAATATCATTAAAAATTATACGCTGGGAAGAAAAATTATGTTGCTTAATAAACTCACTGGATAACACATTTTTCAAACGAAAATGCAAGAGCTAGGCTTTCGTTATTCTATTCTGAGTGCCGTCTTTAATACTTCAACGATTAGGCAATCGTTGTTCTATAAAATAATTATTTAAATCGTAGAATACAATAATTTTATAAACTTTCACTGATTCATTTAGGTAATTCATAAAATGTCTAGTTATTTTATGAAATAACGGATTCCATTCTTTAACGGTAACATATGCATAGACAAACACTTCATATTAAAGTATTATCGACATTAATAGATAATTCATGAGTGAGTGACCAGTGCACTCCAATTTAGTGCATACTCCTTAATAATGGACAAAAGCCTTCGTCTCAATGATGCTCACTAGCGAGAGATTCGATTGTTGTTGAAAGAAATTTAACAATTACTGAATTTAATGATGCAACAACAGTAAGCTGAAAAACTTCAACGACATTATGCAACATTTTTTTCGTACTTACATTCAACAGCGAGTAAAAAAGTGTTCCTTTTTTTTTCATGCTTGAAAACGAAAACGGAATATCACACTAGTGTTATTTGAATGTGATGTATGTTAGAACTAAGAGAAATATATTAAAATTATAAATTTATTTTTCGTATTGTTTCTGCTAAAGTTGTTTACACTATAGGGTTCCTCACGCTTCTTGGCTAAAGTAAATGTCGACGAATCTAGTGAACTGTTACGTGACTTATCGCTGAGTTCAAATAACTAAAGACGTAAACTCAAGAAGGGTTTTAAGTACCCTTTATTTTACTCAAAATAAGATGAACAGTTGGCAGCTTTCTTGGACTTACAAAAAGCCTCCACTCGGGCTTAAACTCAGAATAAGAAATAAGAACTAAATTAGAACTAACTAACAGACTTAGCCGAAGCTAATGGCCCTTAATTTAAACTAGTCGGCGAATACCAAAAGACACGTAATTAACGTCCAAGCGCAACAGCTTCAAGAAAGATTTACCCCGAAGGCAAACACGCACTACACGGGATTCCTAGCTCTCTCTCACAAAGTAAGTTGAACCTTCCTTAAATACTCCTTCTCTCTCATTTGCATTCAAAGCGATTCTAAAACCTCATTCTGGTAGGAAGTTGTAAGTGGAAACAAGAATAGATAGCAAAGTAACTTTAAAATTAAAATAAATGTTATAAAATTAAAATATACCTTACAACATTATTAGACTTTATATTTTATTGTGACCATAGCAAACGTGCTTTAAAAATAAACATATATAAAAATTTGAAAATAACTGCAGTCTGATTTCTCAAATTACAGATGGACGTTAAAATGCACACCAACAAAAAGGTCATACAAATATTTTTATTCCCATTTTAAACATTGTTAATCATCTAATGAAAGCCAACGGTTATCGTTTAATTAAAAATAAACGTAAAATGAAACATACAAAGAACGTACATCGCAGAATATATGTTGCCACATAATTTTATTAATATTATATTTTATTTTTAATGAAGACAACAGTAGGCATAATAGAATTAAACATTAAGAAAAACTTCACAGTCGACATACATAATAAATGGAGTTAGAGACGATTTTTATTACTTATACTAAGGGTGCAAATGTTAGTAAAATAACTAATCTTTATTAAAAAAGTAAACATTTTGCTGTCAAATAACTTTTGAAGTCATCGTTATGGTAAAAACAATAAATACCAAAGCTTTTAATAATAACGTTGCTGCTATGAATAGCTTCAAAATATTATCAACTACCTAGCTTTTAAATGGTTCACTTTGTTTCATTGATAAAGAAGGTATTGTTATAATTTAAAAGAAACGGGAAGTTTTACGCCTCATCGATATGCAAGAGACAGCTTTCTGTTTCATTTGGACGCGATTTCCTACGCAAGAACCCTAGGCTATATGTCTGCAACTGCGCCGTGCGTGTGTTTTGAATTAATTTTTTTTTTAACACGGATTTTGACTTAATATTCCAGTCAGTACAAAGGAAATTCAGACTGTATGACCAAATTGACTTTAATGGTCGGACCTGTTACTTTCGATTTTAAAAGTTAATTATAAATAGATACACATGTTTGAATTACAAGTATTACAGTACTTTTACTGACAAAGAATAATTCGTTCGGTTGTAATACACAATCAAAAACGATGCACACTACCTTCCCGATTATCTGCATGCGTATTATCAGTGTGATTTATCCCAAAATAATTCTCAGACTGCTACCTGAAGAAGACAAAAGACTTACAGGAAGACATTTACAAACTTTCATGTAATGAATATCACTGTTTAGGCTCAGAATGAAGTTAAAATTTAACGCTAACTCTGGCTGTAAACAAAACAAGCCATGATATCAAAGCTCAAACAAGACTGCAGGAGGTACGAAAAGAATGAATGGCATAATAATAACTAAAACAATAATTAAAATCAATACATTACGAGGTATACAAATAAAAAACAGTAAGCTTGATTAATAATGATAAATAAAATGAATGCATAAAAATTAAATTAAAGAACTAGATAGTGAATAAAACCAAGAAAGCGATAAAATAGGACACTGTGCAAAAGACAGCAACGGGGTGGGTGCATTAAAGTTGGAGTACAATTTTTATCCAAATATTTCTTTAAAAATGCGCTAATAAATAAAAAAAATTGCCATGAAACATTTTAATATAGAACCATAAATTCACGCGCTACAAGTGCTAAATGTATGTGCTGATTAGATATCAAGCCTGACCTTCAATTGCATCCTGATTAATAAAATTTGATTTCAGAACTTTCCAAATGTGGACAAGTAGCAGGAAAGCATTAGTAAATGTCCCCGGCTCTTCTTACCGGCTGGTAATCGAGTTCGATGCACAGGATTTCGACGGTTCTTCTCGTGTTTAATGTAAATACGTATCAATTCCCCTTAAAATGTCCTTCTCGAAAGTACCCTAGATTAAATCTTACAGGGTGGGCCATAACTAACTAATATAAAAAAACAAAAACTCACTTCCTCAAATTTGAATTCTGTGACAAACTGAAATCGAAAATCATATCTGCCATTGTAATGAAGAACCGCATTCTCCTGCGCGCACAATCACGGAGTAAGTGGTTATCACACTCAGCTAGTAAACCGGAAGGCCCGTTGTTCAAATCAAGGAGAAACCACAGTTGATTTTTCACGTTTCTCGGATTCAAAGAAAAAAACTATAACAGTTCCTGACTGGTTTCCGAAGTACAAATGTGACGGACAGTAACTCGTAACCACTTGGATTTCGTCGATTGGATCTTGTGCCTCTTTTCAATAGCTCTTTAACAGGGAGAGAATGCACAGAATCGTCATATTACCCTATACATGCTCTTGTCGTGTAAGATGTGTCCAGCTAGCCAATTTGATGATTCATAGTTCGAATTCAGGGGATGGCACATTCCCTCTTATGCTTCTAGTACTCAATATCATCAGTACTCTACGTGGTAAGTTTTCCGGTCTTTGATTAAATAAATCTTCATAGGATAATACTCGTCAAAGCATTGGCTCTCGTTGAAACTATTTCTGGTGTTCATGCATTCGATAGCAAAACTGAAGACAACACAAAAGCATGCAAAGAGAAAGATACAAAAGCTACAGAAGTTTATCACACTAGTACATTCTTGATGCAGTAAGAAAGGCAAGAGAAGTGAAGAAGAGGATAAGGATGACGAAAATGTGCGACTACGTTGGGGTACTGGATTGTACAGACAAGCAGTTAGATTATACGAGTGCATAAACTAAATTCGCATTTAATGACACCGTAGGTTAGAGTAGTATTTGCTGTATCGTATAAAACGATATTAACAAGGCAAAAATATAAGAGATCCCCTTTTTGCCTCAGTGGGGAAACTATTAATATATTTAAGTTTAAACTCTTTTAAGAAAATTCTATTTAAAATAGACTTTCATTTTAAACTCTTGCTAAGTTCGTGTTTTGTCATTCTTTCGGTGTTGCAGGGTCATTTTCCAACTAAGAGTATTTTTCGATTAACTGTACATTTAGTACGTGTAAAGAAGCTTAAAAATTACTCTACTCTGGTTCCATATAGAACGACAGACTACTTATTGCCCCGTCTTAGTAAAACAACTAAACTTGCATTAAGGTTTAAATTAAACCGTTGTATTATAGATATAACTTACAGAAATGCACAGCTTGTGCTTTACGAAAGCAGTCACCGCTGCTTGCAACATATAATCTAACATAAAGCACTAAAGTAAAATTTACTTAAATAATGCTTTGATTTCCCAAAAGCAAAGTCCTCTTAAGCTTTGACTCAGACTTCTAAATACGCGAGCCAGACGACTAGTAATAGGCTAAAGCCGATTTAGTAGGTAATTCTATGGCTCAGACTTCTAAACGCCAGCAAGACGGCTAGCATAAGGCTAAAGCCGACTTAGGGAATTCTAAGAGCTGGAAGTGAATAGCACGAAAGTCAGCGTCGCTGTCAAAAACACACTCTCTAATTTCAAGAATTCGCTTCTTATATGCACATCAACTAATCTGCATCCTAGTGGAAGATGAAGAAAGTAACAATATAGATAAAAATTAGCTAATGGATTTAATTAACACAAAACCTTGCAGGGTTATTTTTAAAATTAACTAGTTCTTGTAATTTGGATCTTTACTATAATTTTTCTGTACAGTTTTCCTCACCAAATGCAAATGAGATAGGTAGTATTAAATATGAGGTTTTTGGATTTTAAGAAAAGAGAGTGTTTCTGGCTGCACGTACACGCTACGTTTAGTTCCTGCCAGCTCTCATACCTGTAATTATTCGCCTTTGCGTTATATCTTTGATTTTAAAATACCGGTTAGAATTAATGAACCAGCCTTGAGTATATATAAATTATGCAGTCTTTGGCTATTAGTCCACGTTTTAACTTGAATTTGACTGTTCTGTTTAGTTAATATCACAACGAGGTGTAGCTGATATCGTTAGAACTAAAGAATGCATTTGTGTTCTGAATTCTGTTTAAATAAAAAGGTTGTTTAAACCTTTCAGACGTAGCGATAATTCACTTCATGTCTGTTAGGGTTTATAGACTCATTAACATTTCCAAATCATGCAAAAACCCATATCCTTACATACAGATAATTGAGAATATACAGTATTCGATGCATATACAGAATTATCTTTTCATCAAGAACAGCTTTTCCGGTGATTTTTCGCTCACTTTAATGCATCATGTTAATTTAGTACAGGTGAACTAAAGATGAAGTGGTGCACTTATGCAACGCCTTCACCTTATTTTTAAACACTTCACATTATTTTTACATATCTTTAGCAGTATGCCTAGCGGCACTTTAGCGCAAGTTTGAAAATATGTGGAATATAGAGACATTTTTAATACTTAATTTTGCTAGGATTTTACTTTGATTTTTGCTGTATTCCACTTACTGTCAATTACGTCAAAACAAGTATTTAATTGAAAGTGTATATACTTAAAATACCACTAGTTATATTCAAATGGAAAATAATTACAAACTATACGTGTATTAAAATTTATGTACATCTATTTCTACTGTGAGAATAACTATGCCACTTAAATTAAATTTTCTGATCAGTTCGTCATGAACATTCTGTCTGCTGTTATGAAATTTAATTGTATTTTAAGGTAACTGCTTGGTAATTTTATTCTGAAGCTCATTCTGGTGAGTTTTAGTTAACAATATTAATTAAACAAAATGAAGACTTTTTGCATCATAGAACGCTGCATACGATGCTGACACCTTCTCGTGTCAGCACAGATTTATAGTTTAAAGTCTGTGAGTAATATGTAGCTTTCAGCCACCACTTAACGTAAAATACTATTAAATGCAGGCCTATGTCACATTCAAATCAAATCAAAATGAGAATGATATATTATATAAATAATGCGATAAAATATTGCTTTTAAGTTGACTTCATATCCTAGTTTTTCAATCAACATCGTTTTCAACAAACAAACATTATGTTTATTAATTATTTTCCCGCATTTAGCAAAAATATCATTCCGTCTACTACTCGTCATGTTTCGATTTTAATTCACTATCAGGTTTCTAAATTAAATGTTTCTTCATTTCAAACCGAGAGAACACTTGGTAAAATATTACAAATATTTAATACTCCCAGTAATTTAACAGACGCACATACAAATTATATTCACATTTAAAAAACCAATTATCTTTATAAATTCAGAGCTGATGGAAAAATATTATGATTAGCAGAGTAGTATAATTTTGTGATATTTTGAACTAAAAAAAACTCATGTCATGAAATAGGATAAGGTATGAAAAGTCAATGATATTAGCGATGGAAAGGTATATGAATAAAATACCTCACAAATATAACATTATATAGCAAATTTAGATGACAGTAAGTGAATCAATTGTAAAATAAAATGAGAACAGAATATTCATTTTTTAAATTTTGAGATGTATTATATATCATAATCAAATATATTTTCCATAATGTGTTTACCACAAAATATTTTAAGCATTGGGATAAAAATATACTTCAGATAGTTTCAGATTATTTTTTAAAACAAATAGTTTACATTGTAAGCATTTTGAATTATTCTTTTCTTTTCAACTAATTGCATGCCAATATATTTTGAAATTAAAAATTATCTTCTTAAATATATCGAGTACGAAGATCCTAAGCATTTTGAGATCTTTTTGCCTCAATCACTTATATGCTAATTCATTCTGATAATCTCAAAAAACATTTACCGTGTTAAACGTTTGAATTACGTTCATACTTCCACATATTTAACTGTCAAAACATTTTAAAATATCTTCCATACCTCAGTAACTTTACTTTGCATCGTTAACAGAAATCACTTCGTACCCGACGTCCTAAATGTTTTGACACTTGTTCTTTACCTCTTAGGCGGCGTCTTAAACTCAGGCAATCCAAATCTCACCTTTACTTTTGATATTCCAGATTCCTCCTATACGCCAATCAACAGATAATGAATTCAAATACATGGACTAACAAATAACGAAAAACAAACCCCCTCCCCCCACTTTTTACGCTAAATAGTCTCAAACATTTTACATTAAACACATCCATTGAAACATACGTTAACAATAGCTAAACTCATAAAGAAGGTCTTTATCGTAAACATCTCTGTGCACTCCATTATGTATTACAAAACGTAACAGAAAATTAACCATACATACTGGAAGTTTGTTCCCTTTAGGGGAAAAGGAAATAATAATTTCGCGAAATCAGAAATAAAAGCGTAAAATAACTTTAATATTCAGGCATGTAGAACATCCGCAAAAAATATTAATTAACTCTGTTCTTACAGTAATTTTTCTTTCTTAGAAAAAGAGTTTTTACCTAAAAACGTTTACGTTTTTAACCTAAAAACACGACCAAAATAATTAATAAACATGCTTTAAATTCGTGTCTGAAAGCCACAAATACAAAAATCTAAGCATGCGTTTTATAACTATGTATAGCAAAATATAATCTTTATAACAATTCCTCAAATATTATAATTTTACAGCATTTAAATCGCCAAAGCCTGTAAAAACCGATGAAGGTTTATATACAGTTCGAGAGGTATTATCCCTGGCTTACGAAGTAAACAACTCTTAGAATGACAACCGACTGACCTTGCCGCTAAAACCGGGTGGCCTCTAAAGAATCACACCACAAAACTGAAGAAACTTCACAGCAGAGATTCACTAAAAGAAGATAATATACTTAGTTATGAACTTATAATGCTGTACATTACTGAGAGCAATTACCTTTCATAGCACAGCTTGTGGCTGTTGAAATCTCTGGCGGTATATTGCGCGTGACGAGAACTCACTGCACTTGCGTCTGCATTTTATTTGGAAACATGTTATCCCTTGAAAGCCAGGCTACCCCGCGAACGTCATGCGTTTCAGATCCGGATGGTAATAACGGTACTAGCGCCATCTAGCGTTTGCATTCTCAGTTTAAGAGTTATTTTATTTGAATAGTGTTTTCCTTAAAATATGATCAACTGTGGCTTTTTTTAAGGGGGGGGGGGCGAAACGGTGAGGGAGGAACGTCCGCTCTGGGCGCCGCAATGAATAATTCATGCTTTTTGAGAACACTTAAAAAGCGTCTTTTGTGAAGCGTTCTATCGCGATTTCTCCGTTTTTTGTTTATATAGCGATGCGGCGCCCAAAATTTTTTCGCCCAGGCCGCCAAATGCAGTAAGGCCGACTTTGAATATAATAATGGTAAGTTGATATTATAGATGACAGACAAGAGCAATGCAAGAACTTTGATCAGACCGGGATTAGATTGCGAAGAAACTGTAATTTTCTGAGTAGAAGATCCAGCCTGAAATAGTTAATAAAAATAATTTATGTTATGTTTTAATAATTTTATTATTTCATTAACCACTTATTATATTTGTCGGTAAGTAGAAAACAAATCGATTAAATGCAAGTTATTATTTGATAAGCGAGTAGTAAAAAAATGCTGATTAATTAATATGCAATATTGTTAATTTAAAAATAATAATTCATTAATGTTCTAATATCATTTTATTACACTGATATGGAATTAATAAATGAATTATAAATTAACAGCAAACATAATTACTAAATGTTATTGATGCTAAAACTTAAAAAAAAATTTCATACGTATTAAAATTACTGTTACGTAATTTTAATATTTTAAGTTGATGAAATAAGTAAATGTTACTTATGTATCATTCGTTATTTAACTAGTTCATGCATGTAAATTATAATTCTTTTCAATTGCATTTCTTGCACTAAGTAAATTTTATGTTGAATTAACGCACCTTTCCAAAATTTTATAATCATTTTAGAAAGGAAATAAAACAATTTGCGATTGTGTATTTTCAGTTTCTGTATTGCTCCCAGAATACTGGTTAGTACAGTCGTGACAAAATGTACAGAACAACCCTTCTCATATTGGATACTATAGTAAGAGGGTCAGAACCTAATTTCCAAAATTTGAAATGCCGAAGCCCTTCTAAAAGAATAAGAAAACTAAGTAAATTAAATTACAACAACTAAAAAAATAAATAATTTAAATTAATGAAAATATTAATAAACATGTAAGGTTTATTCTAACAGTTAGTTTAAAGTTAAAGCTCCTTTCCTGTCTCTCCTAATTTCAGCTTACAGTTCCTTACCAGAATGAGTTTTTAGAATGAGTTTAAATGCAAATGAGTAGTAGATAGTATTTAAGTCGAAGTTCCACTGACTGCGGTAGGGGGGATATTTAGGATTTCTGAATAGCGCGCGTTTGCCTTCTGGCTACGTCTCTTTAAGCTGTTACTACGCTCGGTCGTATTATGTGCCCTTGATAGCTTCGCTAGATAATTTAATATTACTGGCCAACTAGTTTAGAATTGTGTTAGTTTCGACTAAATCTCTTTGGTTTGTCATTAATTAAGTTCTTATTTCTTACACATTTGAGTTTAAGCCCAAGTGGAGGCTTTGCTGTACGCCCTAAGAAAGGGTTCATCTGTGAATCTTTATTTAGAGCAATAAAGGGTCATTAAACCTTCTTGAATTTACGTCTCTGTTTCTGAACTTATGCGATTATTCGCTTAGCTGTTCACTAGGTTCCTCAACATTTAGTTTAGAGATAAACAGTGAGGATCTCTACAAAGCACGTTAATTTTTTTCAAATGAATTAGGTTTAGGCCTTCTGGAAGAGTGAAGAAAGTTAATTAAGTAATAGTAAATAAAAAGTAAATAATGAAAGATTAACATTAAATAACGTACAAAACGATTTACAAAAACATTAATAAACTAAATTAAATGAATAGCAACTAGGTAAATAATTGAATTAAAATAAATGTGTCACATAAGAGGTGTAAATTATTGATAGCAAGATATGCTAAAGAGAATAAAAGAAATGTAGATATTTCGAACTACATTCTTCACAGTCAGAAAAGAATAACATCTTTGGACTTCTAACCCATATTAAATCTTCTTTACCTCATGGCTACAGCGCTTAAATATTCCAGTTGCTGAAAAGATATTATTACGGTATTTCTTCTTGTGCTCCTCAAGATTTTCACTTTGTGCAGAGTTACATTTGCATTTTGTAGCTGGCATGAATATCAGTTCTACTAACTGCTAAAAAATGTTGTTTGAATAACAGAATTTTCTGGAAACATTGCTATTCAATTATAGAAAATGCTGGAGATGATCTCATTTGCGATCTTAAAACAGTAATTTTTGCCGAAACTGAGAAGCACTGGAACCGATCTTCGGTGACTTTTGTCTTGAAAGATTCACGAATTCCGGCGAAGCCTAATCGTGTCTACAGGATAATTCAAGCAACAGTTTATTACCACATTGTTAAAACTTGGGCAGATCAATTTTATTTACGTTCAACAGCCCTGAAAATCTTGATCACTGTTCAAACACGAACATATCACTGCTACTTGAAAGCAAACTGAACCACTTTATAAGGAAGGACCTTAAGCAATTTAAAAGTTACATTGATTTCAAAAAGCGTTTATTTAGAAAACGAAACTGTCTTCTGTTCTCATTGCGGAAACAAACCTAAGTTCCACCATTCTGCTCAATGATTTATTAAAAAAATAAATCAACTCAATTCGTTTTAATAATTCTATTAAACATATGTCTGCGCATGCTTCTAACTTCTGTATAACACAAATGAATATTTATTCGCAATATAATCTATAACTAATAAATGGAAAACATTCCACTTTTTGTATTTATTCATTTATTTGTATTATACAGTGTAATTCAGAATCAGTGAGAGATATGATTTAGTCTTATAATCTGTAAGTGATCTTGTAAACCCAGCCTAAGCAAGCAGCATATTAGTTCGTGCTTAATTTTAGACCGGAGCGCTCTAAAACATATTATGCCTGATCAAAATTGTAATCCTGCTTATACACAACGCTTTTATTTAAATGACTCAAAAGTCATTTTATACTCGGATTTTTCTAGTTACGATTTACGACACTTTTTTTCTCATCTTTTACGCTGGAAACAATGTATGTATTTCTATGTATCTGTTTAATGTATGTATTTATGGAAACAATGTACGAATTTTGCGAACTTTAGTTCTTTCTGATATTACATTATTTAAATATAAACAAAGATGAATTGGAGGACTTTTGAGTCATTAGCAAGCACATTATATTGAGATTTTATTTCCTTGGAAAGAAGCGTGTTGATTCTAAATTGAATCTTTAATAAATATAAAAAGAAGTTCTTTTGGTGTGAGGTATTCATATAAAAATAAGCTGTGTTTACGCAAGAAAACTAAATTATTATTTCATAATATTTCTCTCATCTTCGATATCCTATTTTCATATCAGTTTGTTTCACTTCTTTTCCCATTTGTTTGCTTTAGAACAAAACTGTAAGTTTATTATCCTTTTTTCATTATTATTATTTTATAGCTCATTTTTAGTTATGTACCATTCTTTAATATCTCTTTTGTCATTTTCACTATCTTGTTTCCTTTTTTCCCAATTATTATTTATACATTTATATGATTATTATTATTATGTTTTTATTTTTTATTATTTCTTCATATTGCGTTTTTAGTTATTTGACAGCTGGCAGTTCTGATGGTTTAATATTCCAAATTAAATCATGAATATACTGAATGAACTTCTGTTTGTTTTCACGCTAATAGTGAAAAAAAGGCTTGTATATTTTAGGATTTTAATAACAATTTTTGTTTATAGTAAACTAAGTAAAATTTTAATCATTAACATGAAATTAGTCATTAAAGATACAATTATATGAGTTTAACATTCCTTTTTGAAATTAAAAATTCTTGCACTTAACGCTTAGTAATCACATCACTAACAATAACATAAACTAATCACATTGCTAATCTTATTTCGCTAACAACTATAGGTAAATAATTTATGAGCATTGAATGTAAGATGTTAATTTGGGATTTTTCTTCATATACTACCATTCGTAATTTTCCTTTACATACACTCACGTTTGTGAAAATTGCAACACCAAGAAGGAATCGTCATAATTGAATGCAATTTAATACACAGTTGAGTGATAGTGGTACAAATAAATGATTAAATGTTCAAAGCAAACAAACAAGAACAAGAGATCAGAATCAGTATTTTGTGTGGCCACCACGCGCCGCAATAAGTGCTGCTACACGACGTGGCATGGAGTCAAACAAAGTTTGAATGTCTGACTGAGGAAGAGCATTCCATATCGTTTGTACGCGTACCCAAAGTTCGTCTGCAGACGCAACAGGACGAGGATCACGAGCAAGACGCCGACCAATGACATCCCACACATGTTCAATTGGCGACATATCCGGGGAACACGCAGGCCAAGGAAGAAGCTGTACCTGCTGCGCTGCAAAGAAGGATTTAACAATCCGAGCAGTATGAGGGCGGGCATTGTCCTGTTGAAATACAGCGCCTGGCAAGCTTTGAAGGAAGGGAACAGCTTCGGGCTGTAGAACTTCACGGATATACCGGTTGCTGTTCAGATTGCCCACAATTCGTAGCAATTGAGATCGTCTATGATATGCTATGGCGCCCCAGACCATAACTCCGGGTGTTCGTCCACTGTGGCGTTCGATAATGCACTCCGGAAGGTGGCGTTCACCGGCATAGCGTCTGACACGAATGCGGCCATCATGGTACCACAAATTAAAGCGGGATTCGTCAGAAAACACGACATGCTGCCAATCAGCACGCCAGTCTCTATGCTGATTGGCCCATTGTAGCCGCAGGCGGCGATGGTCGTGCGTTAGGGGGATCCTGTATAAAGGAGTCCGTGCGCGCAGTCCACACTGCAGCAGACGTCTACGAATTGATGAAGCACACAATGAAACACCTGTAGCTATTGACCACAGTGCTGCCAATTGTCTAGAGGAAGCTGTACGGTCCGTCCGCGCCATGCGGACCAGGTGTCTATCATCGCGAGCTGACGTCACATTTCGGGGTCCACTCCCGGATTTCCGAGTTGTCCGACACTCGTCCGTCCACTGCTTCCAAACGCGCATCACTGTGCTGCTGTTACGCTGCACACGAGAGGCTACTGCACGATACGACAATCCAGCTTCACGAAGGCCGATGATTCTCCCTCGTTCAAACTCTGTAAGTTGTTCAAATCTCGCTCTCTTTCGTCGACGAGGCATAAGTACAGATTGAGTTAACGTTTACCACTAGCAGATAACCACCGATAACCATACACGCCTCGCTACAGCCGTCTATTTATTCGGATCCATCAGCCGTTCAGAGGGCGCTGCTCAGCATACGCATGCGCTACGGATTTGAAATTCTAATCATTTGCATATCATGCGCTACTTTGCATTTCCTGAAAATTTCAGCTCACTCGCGTAAGTCCTTCATGGTGTTGCAATTTTCACAAACGTGAGTGTATTTGAAAACATTATTACAGTTGCTATTCAAAATACCACAATGTCATTGATTACTAAGAACAGGTACTTAACACCATAATTAGCCTCAGTGTTTCTTATCTACTAATCTGCTACATGACTACCACTTAACGATGTCATTCTTTAGGTCTCGAAATACACCCTGACCAATTTAGAAACATCAGATGATTCTCACAAACCCCCACATCGCATTCATTTTATTACGCATTTTTTTTAAATGAAACACTTTCTGGAAAAATTTCAATGAAGACTGAGTGATTACTCTATAGCCGGAGCAATTTAAATTTGATTTCTACAATTTGGAAGTAGTCTGAAACTAACTTTAAGCAGACGCTTAAGCGTAGTAAACTAATGCACCAAAAAAGTTGCAAAATATTTAACTGTTCCAGAATTTGTCTTTGATAAAACAAACTGACACATCTGTGAATCAAACGTAAATTAATTAAAAATAAAGAAATTAATATAAATAATAAATAAAAAAGTAATTGGATAAAAATAAAAAGTTATATAAATGGAAATAAATAAATAAAAATAAAAAGTTAAATGAATAAAATGAAAATAAGTAAATAAAAATAAAAGCAAACGAACAAAACTGTTGCAGTCCTTTTTTTATGTTCGCAGCTGGGAATTAAATTTCAAAGAACGTAAAGTAATATGGAGCGTTTCAAAGAACTAAACAAATTTATTCCAAGCAGAAACGTTTCACTTCAAAATCACAAATCTACATTCTTCCAGCCCTCCACTCTTCAGTTTCCACTTGCAGGTAATTTTTGTTATTTCTTTTTTTTTTTTGTACATTATACTTTGTTAACAGAAAGAAATGCATATCCATTAGATGAATGTGTGAGAATTTCTCTGCAGATTACATAATTCCAGGGAATCTCATTATCAGAGAAATTAGGTAAAATGTCAACTTTTATAAATGGTTGTAAATTATTTATTAGCAGCAAGTGTAAAATTAATTCTTCTACAAAATTTCAAAATGCTCCCCCAAGTTACTTAATTAAAAGCATAAAAATAACAAAAAAGAAATAAAACTGAAGTTACGAAATTTAAATTTTTAATTACATTATATTCTGAGAAATCCGCAGTTTAACGTAAAAAAGGTCCAAAAATTTTGTAGAAACATTAGGAGCAATACCCTCGCTAGGACTCGAACCTGGATTTCTCGAATATGCACCGTCATTGCACGACGAAGACATACTGGAAGGAGGGAGAAAATGCCGTATATTCTCCTCCTTTTTAAAGGGAAACTGGGGATTAGGGGACCCAGCCCAAATCCTGATGCTGACGAATTTTTGTCCTCTGCCTTTTAGTTCGGGCGCCACAGTAGAGTCATTGGGTTATTTTGAAGCAGGAATACATGAAAAATGAGCAATGCTCTCGGAGGGACTCGAACATGGACCTCTCAAAACGCGCCGAGTATGCTACTGTTATACCAGGAAGGCATGCTGGAAGGAGGGATAAAACACCTTATAATTTCATTTTCGGAAAGTTTTTTCCTTGACCACTTAATCGTACTGTGATCTACGCATATTGTGAACAGGGCATGTATTGGTCAAATTTTGAAATTTCATTTCCAATGTTACAGTAAATATGAAACGTTAGAAAATTATTTTTAAGACAGAATTTCGTGAAATATTTTAAGGTGAGAAGTTAGAAAATTACTTTTAAAGCAGAATTTAGTGAAATGTTTTCAAAATTCTACAGCATTTTTCAGAAACATTTAGATTTTTGCTTTTTGCTACATCATTTAATAGCATTTTCATTTTCTATTAAAAATTTCAGCTGTCATACTTTAAATTAATGATATCGTTAAAATGTTCAGATGGAGATTTGTTGCTTTTATAAACTCAACAGCTTTCATTGGGTCGTTACACGAAGAATGGTTCTTATTAGAAGACGGGTCTGATTTACCAAAGTCAAGCAAGATTTATTATACGCAACTGACTCCTTACTTATTTGAATTGAACTAAATTAAACATGATTTCCAAAAAGAAGGTACATGGAAAACGTAAGGAAATAAATCGACCCATAGATTTTTTTAAAAAATAGTATTGCTAGTAATTTGATTATCTATTGTCCCATTAGCTACAAATAAAGTATTTTATGCTGTGTTTCCATGTGGCCTAAAAATATTTTCTCCGGTAAAATAATTGCGAAAACCTACTTTAAAATAAATTTCTTCTTACGCATCTCTTGAAACGAGACTGCATATTAGAGCTGTGAGAAGGATTATCATACTGTTTAACATTGTAATTGCAACAAACGAAGGAAAACTCTCAGAAATTTGAAATTCAAGGGATCAATAGACATTTTAATCATATGCAAATGATTGAAAAAGGAACAATATTTTCTAATCACATCTTTTGATACAGTATGGAATATAATCGCCATGAATACACGCCTTTATACGCTTTTGCGTGCTGTCAATGACGTCATTAATCATTGCATGAGGAATGTTTTGTCACGTTGTAAAAACTTGAAACCATAGTTCATCAAAACTGGCACCTAGCTGTCTTTTTTTCAATAGCCGATCAATAATGCCCCATATGAGTCAAGGGAGAAGAGTCAGGAAATGCCTCAAACTGCGCAGCACGTCAACTCCACGCAAGCTATTCACAGGTACAGGTTGAAGCAAGGCGTCTGTATTTCGGTAGATATATATTACGTATCGCCGATCCTTGTTTACTCTTAAACTTCCATTCCAGTTTTGAGGAAGAACATCTCGCGGTGGGTAGGGGGCCCCATACCTTTTCTCTACCATCAGCCTCTTGAGAGGACTTTCAGATCGCCGTGTATTTGAGTACCTATAGCCACACATGTATTATGCGTTTATAAACATATTCCGGGATTTGAAAGCAGCAGCATCGGTATGGTAGTCAGCATCACTAAACACTCTATCGTTGGGGTGGTGCAGGCTATGCACAGTAGCACAAGAAACATGTCATCTAGCATTGTCGCTCTGAAGCTTCGCTGCTTAGCATTGTCGCGGGACACCTTGTGTGAATGACCATACTATTAGTTCCACGGCCAAATCAATACAAGACTTAGCTGTCAGGGTACCAGGAAGGAAATTTACTGTCTCCTACCGTACCTTATAAGGCTTCACAACATTATTGCATGAGCAGGGCTGGAATGGAGTTCACTAGTGAAGATTTATTGATTGTTTAAGCCACGTGGTCTTTGGAACAATTCTTCTACAATTGACTGCTACTGGCACAAAAATAAGACTCATAGCTGAAGAGAATAATCCTCCTTTATAATATTCATTGCCACCTAGATATGCATTTTGACGGCCCTTGAGAACGATAGTCTGGTGAATGGGATACTTGTCAGTAGTAACCTTGTTCGTAGCCTAGTATTGCACAAGTGCATTATAACAGTTTGTGTAAATATTGCTAGGTTTCTTGTGTTTAGAATGTGACGTGCAAGTTCATTTGCGGTAGAATAAAAATCACTACGCACCATTATTCTAATCCGACGGCTCCTAACCTTTTCTTTTTGCTTACTCCTTGATAATAATTGTAGTTATAGAGTATCCCTAACCTTCCCCTTCACAGACCCTGAGCTCCCACCATTCTAGCATTTCCACAATATATCTTACTATTGTATTACATTTAAAAAAAATAAATTTAATAAACTGTGACGAATAAAGATCAAAATATGTAATTAATAAACTTTTGATAATTTTTAGGCTGTTTTAAAGGAAGTTTCCTTAAAAGGGTATGAAATCCCATTGTCGTTCTCAGTTATTTTGAGAAAATAATATTTAAATGATCCTTAAAATCTATTTAGGTGGGTTATTATGCTTTCATTTTAAATTGAGCTTTTTCTGAAATTTTTCAAACTCGATCCAAAAAATATAGTCAGCAATTGTTTCTGTGGTGATTCAAATTTTTAATTCTACAACTCTGCAAATCTCTACAGCTTCTTCTATCCGGTGAATAGCGTTCTGAAGAAAAGAAGTCGGAGACGTTCGGAGAGCAGGGTAGTCATGAAATTGATCCATCTCTACAAGTCCAACTATGCGGGAATGTTTCATCAAGGAAATCACGCACATATGTATGCAAATGACAGGGGTACGACTTTCTGAAGAAATTGATCATCATTGCTGGTATGGTTAAGAATGTCTACAGAAAGTTCCTACGAACGACTCGACCATAAGGTTTCATTTGTTGACAAATCTGCAATTGATACAGAGTCAGTTTCAGCCATTCAAGAGCAATTTTATGAACAGTCTATATGAGAATTCCTGTTTGCAGGTTGGCACGGTGAATGGATTTACTGGGACTGCGCATAAACACATCTCGAATGGAGGAAACATTTTCATCACGGACTCGTGGTTTATCTGCATTTCCTTTATGCAAATTATGTCCGGTCTCTCGAAACTGCTTTATCCATCTTTTAATTGATTGTTTTGTTGGTGAAGGTTTACTAAATTCATGTCCGAATTGCCTTTGAACTGTTTTCGGAGATTTCGTTTCCCATAACCAGAGAACGCACATTGCATTTTCACTGCATGATGCCATTTTGTCTGTAAACAAACAAGTTCCCTCTTGCCATCCACAAAAATTAGAATAAATGAAATTCCTTGAGCTAAAGATTATATCGATATAAATTATTTCCTATAATTTCGTAAAATTTTGTTTCAGTTTAACTTTGTTGTCCGGAGATTAAATTATGGACACACTGTATTATAATCCACAGTCAGAATGCTACTTGAAAAGCACTGTTTGTATATTTAATAATTCTAATTGGTAAGTGTTAACCTGGTTTAATGGTTAAAATTACTGAATTTTGATAGTGGTTGTAATCATTGAATAGTTTCTCTGGAGATTCTATTTCGCTATCGCACGTGTTACATGGCAATTGTTTTAAGTTTTCCTATCAAAATACAAATATGTCACGTTGCTTTAGAAACTTTTTTCCAGAAGTTATTGATAGAGAGCAAATAGCGCAAGCCTGCTTTGCTGTTTGTTGAATATTCATGAATTCTATCAGCTAAATGATGAATGATGTGGCTATTAACATGAATAATTTCTTTGATCTATGTTGATTTCATTATAAATTATTCTTAACAATAACACCAGTTTTAAATGCTGTCTTTAAAACATGCATACGACTTTATACATGGAAAAAGGTGGAGGGGAAAATCCTATGTCGGAAAGTTCAATGTAGAGTTTCAGAGCTTAATAGAAATATTGCAGGAATACCAAAAATTAGTTTATGTAAGTAACGTTGTGTATAAAAACAAGAATATTACGAGAATAGTAAATTAACTTTTTACTCATAAGAAGAATGACAACAACTATATATATGACCGAATGTTTTGTCTACCTGTACAACAACTATATAAGGCCGAATATTCTACTACCTGATTTGATGTTTTCATAAAAATAACTATAAGAGTCTTGAAAGCGTATGAGAAAATTGTGCATGTAAGCTTAGCAATTATGTCTTATATAGTAATTAATTTGGCGAAAATTTTCTTTAAAGAAAGTATTATGCACCAATTAACCTTAACTTATATTGTAGAGTCATTAAATTTTTCGAAGCAGGACACGTGAAAAAACACCGGATCTCTCGACTGCCAGCCGGAAGTGATTTAAATTACAGACGAAAGCTCTCGGCAAGGAGGAAGAAAATACATTATACACTCTCCCTCTTAAAAATGTGATTGGGAAGGAGGGGACCGAATCGAAAATCCTGGTGCTGTCTAAGTATCGTCCACCACCTTTGAGTTTGGGAACCACTTGAAGATTTATTAGGTATTTTGAAGCAAAAGGCAGACAAAATGGGTTTCGAGTATCGGACCTCACGATTCCCAGCGGGACGTGCTTCCAATTACGCCATGAAAGCACTCGATTATGAAGGAGACAGTGCCTTATAGTATGTGCTACATAGTAAACATGTTTGGAGTCACTTTACACACACATGCTTTCTTCTGTAATGTATTTTGCAATTCTTTTCTTAATGATTTAGAAATCATTATCAGGCTTTGAATACGATTATAAAAAGTTAATTAATGTGCAAAAGGTGATAAATGCTGTGAAAACACAGAACTTTCCAGTTGAATCTAAAATGCTATGTTTCCCAGAGTGTCAAAATGATCAAAACTGATTTTTAGATTGTTGTTTATTTCGAATAAAATTTCTAAGCTGGGTTTCTAAGCATTTCAAGAGGCATCAGAATACTTGCCAGGATAAAGAAAGATCCATATCAGTTTAGGTCTTGAAAGAAAAAAAATTGGAAGTTCTGTTATTTGAAATTAACACCACTGTAAGTGAATTTTGAGAACTTTCAAAGCTGCCTGTGTTTTTACATTTGATGTTCCGAATCTATATATCATATTCTCTCTTTAGTATTCCCCTTCATAAGTGTATAGAACTTCAGCAGCACCTAAGCCGGGCCATTGCAACCGGTCATTCGCGAGCTGCTGGTCGATCACGGTATGTTTTTGAGTTGATCACCAGAACGCTTTTTATTGCATTTGCTAAATGTAATTACGTTAGTCGATTCCATTGAAGTAAATTAAATTATTTCGATGAGACTAATACAGTTGGGCGTGATGTCTCACTAGATATCACTATGATAGTGTTATTACAGTATGGTAATTAGTATGTGTCAATGCATTAATTAGGAGTAATATGACTCCATAAACTGAACTGGCTGAAAAGGATTTCCTATAACATTTATTTATTTATTTCAGAACGGAAAATATAACTTTATTTTTCGCAAAGGTTTATCGAGAAGGAAAGATTCTTAATGTCAAAATACGTCTTTTCTCAATTTATGTATTTTAAAACAAAAATAATGTTTAAATATAGAGTTTTTAAACGTAAATAAATTTTCTTAAGAAGCAATCACTTCGAGAAATGTTAAAATTTTTCCTCTAGTCTTATAGCTCTAAATTTGAAGAATTCTAACTTTTCCATTGCCTAAGTCTGAACAACAACAGCTATGCCATCAAAATTATTTTTAACAGCATCATCAGTTACTGTGTGTTAGTCATTTTCATTCGTAGCATGATAAACTTGTAAGTTCAATACAGTATTTCTGTAAGTTCTTGTAAGTTTTTGTTTGTAATAAACATTATGTTTTGCGAAGATTATTGTTTTTTCCTAACTTTCTCACACTTTTTTAATTATATAACTATTTGTAAATTTCATAATCCGTATTTTAGCCTAAATTAATGTCAACTTTTTTATTTTTTATTTTTATTTTTTCATTTATATTATTATTTAATGCCTTTTCTGCCCATCGGTAGATTAGTGATGAAGTCGTCTATAGAAAAAAAAGTAGTCCACACGTATAGAAAATTTGAACAGTCCTGACTTAAACAATAGCGTAGTTTATCATCTAAAACGGAGCGATGGCATACGCTGTGTAGAGGCTTCTTTCTCCCTGCAAAGAATGAGGCTTCTACCACAGTGACAAAGTGTCAAAATTGTTAGAGACATGGTGAAAGCTATTAAAATAAACCTGTTTTCGAGCCATGATAAAAATTTCTGGAGCGTAAGATCTTGGTTAAAAAATTCTGCCAAATGTTTTGGGCAATTTTTCACCTTTTAAAGAATAAATTCTATTTTTAATGATGTTCTTCTCTAGAACTAGAATCTGAGAGTATATGGTGAGTATGAATAACACACCAAGTTTAAAGATCTAGCTTGTACAATGACTCAAATTACGAATTAGGTGCAGAAAATCATTCCTTAACTTCAAATTGACTGATGTTCGTAATTCTTCTTCATAAGTTATCTGTTAATTTATTTCTTTTGCTGATATATAAAATAAAATATCTTTGTTATTAGTTAACACTATTTTAAATATTTATTTATTTGCAATCGGTGCCATGAAGTTTTTTATATGCATGTGCTAAGATATCAGGCATCTTATTCTACTTTCTGCTCTAGAGAATCTCTATTAACAGATTGAAATTCGATATACCGCAGTGGAAAAAGTCAGTAATTTGGTCATAAAAGTTTTATTAAGTCCAGAGTTAAAGCATCACTTTAAGGCTGGCAATTCCCGTTTCTTTCTCAAAGGATTAATGACTGAAACAGTAGTAACGTAAAAAGTAAGTATTGCACTGAATCCTTAATCGCTTCTCGGTAATAACGATACTTCCTGAGGACGGTGCTCACGTAACTACATAAACCTTATAAGTCAAAGGTCAGCTGTTTCTTAAAAGAAGCTTGCTTAAATCAGTTACATTGCATTTCTACCTTTAAAACTTAGATTGCGAAGTAGTATTTCTGAAAGGATAGAAAGGGAAAAAGTTAGAAACTTTTAGATGAACATTAATTTGTAAGTTAAAAGACAAATCTTTCTTTTAAGATCAGTGATTAAATTGCCTTTGTAAATGCTATATTTTTATTTACATGTGCCATTCGACGTATTTGTAGTATGACTTGTTATAATGGAAAAAGAGCATCATATAATCTATGGAAATTCTACTTGAACTGAATTAAAATCTCGTTTTGAAAAGCAGCCCGACTTTGTTGCCAACTTTTTCTCTTTAACATTATTACTGTCGTTAAATTTTAAGTTTTTTGCTATTATAAGAGAGGCATATATGTAGAAAATGCTTTATAACATCAATTTTGTTAGGTGTCTAAGAGGTCTGCGTTAGAAATTAATAAATGTGTACGTATAGATATAAATGTACAAAGTAGAGCATATTTTAATGCAATTATTCAGTTTAAAACTTTCTTTCGTTATTTAAAATTCTTTGTTCGAAAATCTCATATTTAAATAGAGTGCACTCTCGATTATCCGGATGCGGATTATCCGGCTTGCGCGTTATATGTGCGTGGTGGTGCCCAAGTACTCAATGACTTATGTTGAAACTTTACTGGACATTGTTGGCCAAAAAGGATTCGTAAACAATGATTAAATAGCACTTCTAAAATTACGCAGTGAAACAATAATTAATAGTTTTCAAAAACAAAATGAAATTGCTGATTTTTTTAAGAAATAAACACATACGACATGCATGGAAATTGATAATTTGGATTATCCATATTTTGCAATTATCCGTGACATTCGTCCCCAGCATTAGCCCGTATAATCAATCTAAAATAGACTGTAGCCTAATATTCAACTTAAACTCACCATTCTTTACAAGTTGATTTTACTATATAATCATAAGCAATTTGAATTTTTTATTGCAGTTTAATAAGTTGCATGTCTTGAAAATATGTAGTTCTGTTATGCAATATAGCGAAATCAAATAAACACTGATTTGATTCCGGTAAGCAAAGATTTTATTTTTCTTTCTGTACTACAAAGTGTAAATACACTATGTGTATGCTTTACGTATTTTTGTTAAGTTTGACCAAATCAAACAGCAGTTTTCCGTATTGCATTGCATAGTAATGCAAAATATAATGAAATTTAAGTAATTTATAAGCACCTTAAACTTCCCGATCACATATTTTCGCAGTATTTTATTAATGCTGTAATAATACTCTACTATCTCTAATGAATTTTCAGCATTTCTACATCTAATGTTTAATCCCAATTTACCCTTTTTGGTTAGATTATGATCGAGCATATTTTATCCTTGATGGGAAAGTGATCCTTAGATTTCCTAGTTTTTACACAGTAAATACAAAATGCAACTCAAATGAAACCCAAGTAATAGGGTAAAATATTTCCTCAAATAATTGTCTTAATACAGCACGCTTTAACAATATTTCAAGACCAAGTGTACAAGAATGCTTGTCTTAGAGTAGTGGGCTTAGTTTGAGAAATAATGTAAATAAAGGACCTTTTAACTAACGACAATTTTGATCATATTTTGATTTCAATAAAAACGTAGAAATGTACTTAGATACAAGCTCAATAAAAATTCCATTTCATCTAGGAAAAACTCAATACAATTAAACAAACAAAAGGCATCATCGTGCTATGAATATTATTTGAAATGTCATAAATTAAAATTTTAATGAGTCTAAAAATATTGTTAAAGGAGATTTCAGCTGCGGATTATAACTAGGAATTTTCGAGGTGGACTTACATTAGAGGAATGTAAAGAAGCTGATTTTCTAATGTAGCTCAGTTTATGTGCAACTCATAGAACCAGTTTTAAGCATTACAGAATTTGACTTTTAAAAAAACTTTTAGAAGCGTAAGAAACAATTTAAAAGTTAGAAATATCTGTGCAAAGGGCTTACATAAAACTTTGTATTTTGCCCGTTTTTGCCTAAAGGTGACGCGTGAACAAGCTTATAGTCACCTTGCAACTCTAGTACTCTTATTCTACTAAGTTTGTTCACCTAACATAAGGTCATTCAGAGTTACATCCTAAGCGTCGGCGAGTTACTGACATGACCACAATCAACTTACAAAAGCACAGATTAAATTTCAACAAAAGTCTTTTAACCACATCAGGTGGGTTGTAACTGAAGACATTTACAGACTGAAAGGATGATTACTAAGTGACAAAATTGGTAACGATTAAGAGGCCTGCTTTAAACTATGCAGTTATCAAAATCAGATCCCTTAAAACAAGGCACCTAGTTTTATCGTTATTTAACCATTATAGGTTCCACTTACCACCCTATGAAGATGATGGAATTCGACACAGTCTGCGACCAATAATATTTACTTATTGATTAGTACCAGACATTTCAAGTAGAGTGTTTTAGTGAAATTCATGTCCTTGGTTAACTTCTTTGTAATTTTCCCGATAATAACTTAATTGCCCTGCTCTGATAAGTTTATAAAGTATTTTCTTTCTCCTTTCTGGATGCCATTGGGATGTAATTGGAAGTATGCCCTCGAGGGCATTAAGTATTTTTCACGTCCTGCATCGATATAACCTTATGACTCCGAAAGTTATTAATTACTTTTCTTCAATTATTCTCTTTGTAGTGTTCCTCACTCTTTTTGTCTAAAGTAAACGTCGAGGAACCTAGTGAACTGTTTAGCGACTTATCGCTGAGTTTAAATAACTAAAGATATTGACTCGAGAAGGGTTAAACTATCCTTTATTTCACCTAAATAAGAATAACAGTTGGTCCCTTTCTCGGGCTTAGCCACCACTCGGGCTTAAACTCAGAATAAGAAATTAGAATTAAACTATAACTAACTAAGAGAGACTTAGCCGAAGCTAAACACAAGTATCTAACGTAGTTGGCCCTGAATTTAAACTAGCCAAAGAATATCAAAAGGCACGTAATTAAACGGCTGAGCGTAACAGCTTCAAGAGAGTTTAGCCCGAAGGCAAACACGCGCTACTCAGGATTACCAGCTCTCTATCTCAAAGTAAGTTGAACCTTCCTTAAATACTTCCTCTGACTCATTTGCATTCAACGCCATTCTAAAAACTCATTCTGGTAGGAAGTTGTAGGTGAAAGCAAGAATTGATACGAAAGCACTTTGAAATTAAAATAACTGTTATAAAATTAAAATATATCTTACATGCTCATTTGCATTTTTGGTACATGGATTTTAGGTAATTTGCTAATTGATGCCAATTAGAGCTCGGGGATCAGAACTTCGCTTACACCTTTATTGCATTTTTTTAAAAACTTTCCTGTGACAGTTTTAACATTTGTCGGTACTTTGATTATTTTAAAGTGTTTGAAATCTTTGTTTTAGTTTAATTTAATTTCTTTTATTACTCTTTACTGCTGCACTTATGTAAACTCTGCAGCAGCAATTTGCCATTCAACATCTCTTATCCGGATTTACTAACCACACCGCCCCCATTTTTGGCCATATACGAATAGTAAATATCTTCGCTGCTGTCATCTGCCCCCTTTTCAAAGACATTACCTTTAGTGCAAACTTAGTCTTCATGTAATACTGTCAGTGCATGTGATTTCATGGTACCTCTCCTCATCCACGTTTTTGCTGTGGAAAGTGTGTGCTTTGTGTTCTCGCAACTGTTTCTGCCTATAGTGCTAAAGTGCAAATAAGCCGCTCTAGCGGTATAGTGGTTAGCGTCGCTGATTGCCGTGTCGAAGGGCTCGGTTTCGAATCCCGAAGAAGGCATGGATGTTTGTAAATGTATAGTGTCGGTGCGGCATGGCGGTATTCGGTGCGGCATGGCGGTATATGGTAAGTATGCGGCGAGCCGAAAGTCCTCTCTTGTGGTTTGGTGGAAGAGGAGAGGGTGGGAGACCCTCAGACCCGTCCCCCCCCCGCGGTGCTCTCCGTCAAAATTGAGGGCGGAGCTGAGCCAAATTGCGTTGTCACCTGTTAGGTGCTCAAGGCTGTTGCCAACGACAGGCGTAATCTTGCGCTCCTTGCCACGATGAATTTCGTGGGCTTGGGCTGACTTTGTCAGACAAGCGAGCATAAGCAACAGCAACAATTAATTATTCATGCAGTACTGCTAGTGTTTGTGATTTCATTCTACATGTTCTCCTCCATGTTTATTATAGTAAAAGTGCGTGTATTGTGCTGCCACAGTATTTTCTTCTTCTAGTGCTATATACAAATTTTTCTTAACGTAGAGTCTGTAAAATTTTATTTTATTCGAGCAGTATACTTTGCATTCGGATACACTCGCACCTTCAGCTGGTTCCATCAGCACGACACTTACCATTCAAGTTTCCCTCCAGATATTAAAGGTGTCGCTAACGTATCCAACACTGGTCCTCAGATTGAAGGCAACTAACTAGATCTGTAACTAACTTCAGTTATTTGTCCACTTATTTCTCTCAAATGCACGTATTTTTACCGATGAATTTATCCATGTATAACATAAATAATAGTCATATATAACTGTTCTTTCGTTATGTAAGATAAATGATAGCTAGCCCAATTTTTCTTCCATGGAAAAGTTTCTGTGCGGATAATTCATTTACGTGTTTTGCAATAAATAATTCTCTACCAGATTTACGTAATTTATTTATGAGTAATTGGAGTAAAGTGTAAAATTTTATTTATGAAGTAAACGTAGTTATTTAACGATATAACAGAGAAGTTCTATCACATCTAACTTGAGTAAATGAGCAGCTTCACTGTATACTCTAATAACGCGCCCGAATTTAAGGGAAGAATCTGCGTAATACATGCTCTGGAATGTACAAAGAAATAATGGTACTACAGGTAATGTATAAAAATTTATTTCACAAATTTTAATATAAACGACTTATCATATGTAAGTTGTTTTAAATATAAATATTAAATACCACAACATTTCTGTGTAGCTGGAAATAATTTCTGTGACGATGAATTTTTTCCACTGAAGGGGATTTGCGTGGTTTGATAGACAGCTAAGTTTTGCTTATATGGTATTGAAAATTAAATGAACATTGCAAAACAGATGCAAGAGCAGTATCATAAATATTTCATGAGAAGCAAATATAAAGAGTTATTGGCATCACAAGATGAAATCTTGTATCTGTAAAACATAGTCAAGATTGTTATTCTTCCTGTTTCTGACGCTTTCATAAGTTTACTGTTTTAAAATATTAATACATTAATACAGAATCAAAGCATATTCGACACAGATTTGCATACATTATGTTAAAATGAAGCTCATCATTGTCTGGGAAAAATGGTATTAGCTGAGGAAAAGAAAAATTCTTCTTACTTTAGATGATTCGTAATATTTCCTTCTTTTAATGTGAATCGAAGTAGCAATGGGATTCTTAGTGTAATTATAGAAATCGATCATGAAATTTATCTTTTAAACAAGACGAAGCGACAAAGAGTATATTGTAATTTTAAAGCGTCTATTGTAATTTCGCTTATGTTGAACAGTATCGATATAGTTAAAACAATTATTAGTATGAAAAGGAATTTGTACATTTTGTACCCTTAGTCAGGAAGAATATTTTAAATGGTAAAATACTTTTAAAAAGGCATTTATATTTTATCTTGTAGTCTTAATTTTGTGTAGAATACGAAATTGAAATTAAATATTAAGTAAAGTCAAATTTAAATAAGCGTTAATAAATTTTATTTAAACGATAACAGTTTATAGGAGTTGAGAAAAATTATGCTACACTTTTTAAGGAGTTAAAGACATTTCTACCACGTGTTCTTCTTATGTAGGGGTCAACACAATCAGCTAGTGTCTGGGAAGCATCTTGGTCGATTGCCGGCAAGAGCAAGATTTACTTTTTTAACCTTACTCTTCACAAAAGCCTAAAAACCTCGGTAAGAGTACAGTTTCTTTTTCAAGATTTTGGCTGACAATCCAATGGCTAAAACGTTGTAATAAAGCAGGAATTTCTTCTTTTATTGGGGTGATATTACAAAAATCGACCAGTAAAGCATTTTATTTGACTTATGTATTAAATCATTTGGAGAGCGTATAAACACAGCTTGTATCTTACTAATTTTTTTATTCATATGGTTATAAAACGTATCCGTGAAAAATACTAAAATATTCTTTCTTAAAATATTATAAATTTCTAGAATTTTCAGCATTTAATTCCCGTGGCATAACTGGCTTTTTGAGCAAGGATTTTAAAGAAAATGAAATTTTAAAAGAATGTTTTTAATCGCGTGGAAAAAGAAAAAAAAAGACCTGTAATAATATTTAAAAATTTTAGAATTGTAGCGAGCTTTAATTTATAAAATCCTTTCGATTTCTTTCTGTTATGTTATTTTAAATAGAAATATTTAATTTAATGAAATATTTGTAGGACTAAATCAATTTGCAAGAAATAATTACATAAAAACAGAAGTTTCGCATCTCCTCCGTCATTTTACAGTAAGATATTCATCTTGTTATATTCATCAAATGATGGCCTAGTTATAATAGTTTGTTGGATACAAGCATTGTACTGTCCATTTGCCCTTTTATAAAATTTAATAACACTCAGAAAGTGCTTTTTTTCTTTTGCAGAAAAACATTTGTATTTAGTAAAATAAGGCAAAATAATATTTTGTAATATTTGTGAAATATTAAAATATTTAAAATAGCAAGATTTATTTTCATTCATTTAACAGAGCAAGTATGTGAAAGATATTCGTATATTCAGTTATTAATTCTAAATAAAGTGAAAGCTTTTACTATGGGTTGGAATGATATCTGCTCGTTGTCAGTAGTTTCGGAAAAGAAACTTACTTTAACCTTCAAATTTAGTATTATATTACTGGCAATAAGATTGCATACTAAATTCTGAATTTTTACTTTTTGAATAAAATTCTTTACATTAGTCTCTTCAGAACTTCATTCTTCGAAATAGAATTCTCTCTTAAAGTAATTTTTATAGTAGAAATAATTTTATATAAACATAGGTTAAAAATTCTTTTAATGATAAATTGCATTTGAAAAGAGAGTATTTTTTAACGAAATGAATAGGATACAGTTGGAGACTCATTACCTTTTGAGAATTCTGACTTTAATACCTTATGATAAAATTCTAAAGTTTTATTATCATATAATAAAATCAGAAATTCTCCTGCGAGAAAAGTTTGTATTTTTTATTGAAACGTACAAAATGTATATTAATTCGAAACCCCGAGTTGTCTAATTTTGGCTATGGTAAATTAGTGGTAATATGTAATAAAATACATATTTTTCCAAAAGTGATGAATGAAATGCAGTTAATGTTTAAAAGACAGAGATGATGCTTTTTTGTACAAATTATTATATTCCGAGTAAATATTCAGTGATGAACGGCAGTACATTTCTCCAGAAAATGGAAACATGTAAGATGGTAATTATTGAAAATATGTCAGATGGCATGTATTTTTATCTGTCTCAGTTTTCAGAAATTTCTTGATACATTTAGAACAAAATATATGTGCATAAAAGATTGACTTTGTGATGCACGTTCTAGAATAATTTATTTAATCGTGATGTTTTTGAAATACTTCTTTCACGTGTGAAACAACAATTATTATTTGATCTAAATACCAATTACATCACTTTCCGCAGGAAAGCGAGAATTGATGAGAGAGAAAGTTCATTCGCCCGAATGCCAACACGCTCTGCGTGTATTCAGAGCAAAGGCAGGAAATCACATGACGTTGCTTAGATTCTTTCATCAGCGAGAAAAATACAGAATTTTGAATAACTGAGTATTTTGACAATTTTCAGCTTTGCTTTTATTCGCAATATGTCGCAAAAGGAAATGAACTGTCGTAGTTCTGAAAATATTAATCCTCTGTGTAGTGTCTGTCTTCTGATGAAAAAGACCCATTTTTCTAAAAGCAAAACAGGTCACTTCTCCGTATAACCCCATTCACATTTATTAAGGCAGTTTTAAAGATCTGAACAAGTCATACAAATAACAAGAGGGGTTAATCCTCTTACATTCATTAACTAAGCAGCATTCTATTGTACAAAAAGCATAAAAATTGCAGTAAGCAGTATAAACACTTAGAATGTTATTTGTAATGAGAGATGCTTGATCTAATTGCATTACAAGAAGCACGATTGCAAGTTGTTCGAGCTGTGTCGCAAGAAGCTGCTTGCTTGGCTATTCCAAATGATAGAGAGTCCCATGTAAATTACATCACACTTTACAAGAAATATAATTTTCTTCCATCTGAAAACGTTCTTACCTACTTATTCGGTATTTTACAGTGGGCACATTCCTTTTTAATGCTTTCTTTCATTTTCAGATACCCTTATTAGCAGAATGCTGCTCTGATTTAAGTTTTTATTTAGTACTTTATAGAGAAAATTATTCTTTTCTTTTTATATGCTACTTCTATTGCATGAATATTGCGTATAAAAGGAGAATAATGTTTAATTATTTTATTTATTAAATTTTCGTTTTGTTAGGATTAGAGATGTGAGATGAAGAAATTATCCTACTTTTATATTTGCTTAGTTATTAAATGTTATTCCATTACTAAATATTTCTTCGTACATACTGTAAAATTATTTATAATGTTTTATTTTTTGTTTTGTGTTGTTATTATTCTATTGTCATCTTATTCGTTATGAAGCTAGGTAGTTATAGATATATATGTTGCGAGATATTAAAGACACGTTGTATTCCTAGAAAGAATTGCGAAAGCAGCTGTCTTATTCCTATTAGTCAAGATTGAAGCATGCAGATATCTTTCCTGCTAGTCAATACTGAAGAGGCAGATCTTGTTCCTACTAATCGAGACTGTAATAGTGATCCTGAGATTATCCTCGGATTAACTCCTCCTCCGAAGTGGAATCCTCTTACCCATGGGAGTAATGGGATTGGAGAAAGATGAACAACGAAGTATTGAGTATTCTTTTTTTACCAAATCAATACATCACCAAATTACAGCTTCAGAATTTCAGTAACTTAAAGAACGTTAATAAGAGGTGAGATGCGTTGGAACTAAACTTGACTATTACTCCATTTAGGTGGCTGCTAGCGCAGTATTCTTTATACGTCAGCATTAATGTCAGGTTATTTTGCCATAGAGTGGCGAAAACAGGTAAGATGCTGATACTTAGATACAAGGAATTTTAGCACAATTAAGTATACGGTTTTTATGTGAATTTTAGTAATTTTATTTTGTTGCCCGCATTCTTGTTACTAGGCATAAGATTTAATTAAAAGTTTTGGCAAACGATTCCCTATATTATCTAGCTTTTTATAAGAATCTTAAGTTTGAAAATTAGAAATAGAGAGCCTTCAAAATTTGGCCGGAACTAAATGCGAAAGCAGTTGATTCTCAATAACTGAACTGAAATCTAGGCATAGAATTGATTTCTCTAGAATGTAGCAACACATAATTTTACACAGATTTATTCAAAAAGATTGCTTGGCTAAATATCTCTTGACCAGTTCTTATCATATATTCTTCCAGCTGAAAAGGAATCACGAAATGAAATTGTGAAAGGAATCACGGAGGTAGGCTTTCGATGTTTGACACCTTCCTTCGCAACACGTATTTTATATAAATATATAAAATGCTAATTTTGGGAAAAAATCTAGAGAAAAAAAATGTTCCATTTAATTGAACGTCACATAACTAAAGATCTTTTAGAGAGGAGAAAACTGGTTTGTAATGGGCAAAACTGGCTCTAAAAAACATCAAAATTTTATTTTTTAAACCCCTTTAGCCTATTACAAAATATTTCGAGTTTCAAGATTACACAAAATTTAAATTTGTGATGTAAAAATTTCGAGCTTTTTGCTTATTGGGAATTTGAAATACGTGCTTCTGCATTAAACTCACATAAAACGTATCTTTTAGGATTTACCTTTGGAAACGTAACGTATATTGCTGTTCTTAGGAATATGCGCATACAATCCCTCAAATTCTTAATTGGTTATCTTTGATAATTTTTATCGTATACCAATCTGATTTCGCTGTTTAAATTTCTGCCAACAGTTTATGTTTCGGGCATTTTTACTAAAATGTCTTAAATGACCAAGATTACCGTAGTCTGAAATGCCTACCTTATTTGCTTAATTTCTTAGTCTGAAACCATGCGTCTGAGAAACGTCGTTTAAGAGATATTTAGTCTTGCAATATTTTTTAAACACGCTGCAAGTACGTATAATGATTTTAACAATTTTTTTTTATTTTAGGTTTTCCTAAGGTTTGGAAAGCCTGTTGAAGCTAATTGCCTTTCAACGTTTTTGTAAAAATCAATAAACCACAGATTTCTTTACCTGTCAATTCATATTGGAGGCTTTTCATTTTAAATCCACATTCTTGCTGTCAGACTGTGACATAAAGACATATTATATGCATTTTAAAGTCCTGTATCAGTTCATACGCTTTGAAGCCGTACGTCGGCGGTATATTTTTGGACAGGAATAACTGCTTCCGAACCCATATAACTCGATATTGTGAAACGTATATAGATCCGGTTTTATTATGTTGGAATGTTACATAAAAGAAACTGAGAGAAAACTCGCACAATTTTTCTCTGGGCAATGCCCCTCATTGCCATGGACATCCATTGTTCGTTGCAGAAGGGATTAAACAGATGCGCTGAAGTTTTGATCGACATAAACGGCTCATCCTTCCATTTTACAATGTCTGACTGATAATAATGAAGATCGACGGATACTATTTGCATTATGAGCAATCGCTAGTGCGTAAAATCACGAAAGAGAAGGGCTCCACCTAGAGCTTCGTAGATGCTGACATGCATCAGGAGACGGAGAGCTTTTGAGAGCAAGGTCGGTCAAACTGTATAGAAAATATATTAGTATGCTACATGAATATCAATAATTAACTTTCATTAAGGGATTAGTTGAGAGATTAAACGCATCATTATCACATTTGATTTTTTCTTCTTAGCAATAGCTGATGACGTCTTTCAATATTTTAAAAATCCAGGTTTGATGAGGGTTTTAATACAACACTCGTAGACTCAAAACTTCATTTGGAAAAGGAACGTAATTATGCAACGTAACTCTAGCTGGACTGACCTTACATCACATGTTTTCTCTAAAACGTTTACTGTACAATTTATTAGTGGTAGTGACTGTCCAGACCATTAAAATGGCTAAACCATCTGCTATATGACGTACTGTGAGGTGGGCCGAATGTTATCTGCCTCTTTCTTGGCAGTCGCATTTCCATTTCAACAAGTCCATTGCACTCATCTTCTGTCTCATCATCTTCTTGATACCCCAAACGTAACTTTGTTTCCAGAGCTCTTGAACGGCAGCGTCTCCTATAAACAAGAAGCTTCTATCAGTGATTTACTATAAATTTGAAAATACTCCTGATGCTCGCATGTGAAAGTTAAATGCTGGGTGAATTAATTTAAAACCTGCTTATCTCACAGTTTATCGTAACATTTGAGAGCATCTGTCTTTTTATGAAAAAAGCATGCAAAAGCTTCGGTAACTTGGTCTTAGAGACTGCTTTCGAGTCAAGACGTGAGCTTTCTCAAGTTTAATCGATGTCGGAGCTGATATTTTACTATAACACATAAAGAGCTTTATTGATTTTTCATTTGCGCATATTAGCGGGATATATCCCGATAATTAAGTAAACTATAGAAAATTAGCCCACATTTCTGATGATACCAACTTTATTGCCATTATTGTTTTAATTCGAATGCAATTCTAGTTTGAATACCAAGATATAATTCTTTAATGAAACTTAAAGGAGAAAAATGACTTAAAAGTTAAGTTGGATTTAGAAGATATCCTGAACCGGATTCCTTACATGTACCTTAAACATCAACTGAATTATATCAACCGATTCAGTTTTGATAATATTTAAAATAGTGGCCCCCTTCCACGTGCAGATTAAGTCTGAAAGATTTTTTAATAAGATCAAAACTGATAAAAAGATAGCAAACAAAAGTAGAACTTGGCGGGCTTCCGAAAAGTCATACACTGAAAAAGTCTTGTAAAATGTTTAATATTAAGAAAAGGAGAACATTAAAATATTCACAAGAATGTTAATAACTATAAATATTCAGGACGCGCTCAAGCTCTTCATCTTTTTGTTGTACAACTTCTTCAAGGCAAGCTCTCATGTTCGTGATAAATTTAAGGCACAAATCTTCTGTCAAAGTCCAGAAGAGACACTTTTTACTGTCGCTTGTACTTACGTTGCTTTCGTCAGTATTCCCATAAGAATTTACATATATTAATATTAGGATTGTATGGCTGAGATATTAAGCCGTTATGAGAGCCTTCTGGATATTGTTGGATCGTCACACGGAGCTCTCGATCTCTTTACACGAAATCTTTCAACTCTTTGTGATGCCATTTGATGCCCAGACCGATATCTGAACAACCTTCTTGATTTTACACGAAAGACTGCCTTTACGCAGGATAGGTAAAGTCATCATCAACTTGCAAAAGTTCCTTAAACAGGTCATACGCCAAGAAGGTAGATGCACTGAATATATCCTGCATACTGGGTACTCATATCTATTCTGAGTAGTGTTCTAATACCTATTGTTTCTGTAATATTTCACATATTAAATTTTCTAGGACATTTTCGGTGTATGATATTTCGTGCTCCAACCATTAAAATGAGAAAACTGTCAGATAAATCATATTTGCATTAAGTTCCAAAGCAAAGAAAATAATGAGTAAAGCAATTTTTAATCACTACAAAACTAATATTATCTAGCAAACATCAGGAAGTCGAATACAATATAACAAGTACAATTAAGACGGAAAATAAGCCGTAAAAGGATACTGATTGGGATATTATAATTCTTTCAAGAGGCATGCACAATATCTAATCAATCAGTTACATGTGTCCCTAATAGAGTATCATGAGTAGTATTTAATAATTCGAAAATTTAGAAAATTAGCTAAAATTACACTGTTGTTAAATTAAACACAAGCTCTCTCTGACAAATCATTTTCCCCAATGCAACCAGGCTGAAAGGAATTTACCTAAATATTTTTTTCATCCAGAAGGTAACTTTAATGACGCTGTAAGGTGTTTATTTTATTTAACGTGTTATTTCTTATCGTGAATCTTTCCTGAATGTCTATTATTTTGTCCATTCAACCAGAATATGTAATTAAAGTGATTTTAAAATATTAGCGAGAATCTAAGTTTAAGAAAGGGGATTTTTCAATTTTAGCCTGCCGTGTTCAAGTTCCTCTTTTGCTGTCTTGGCGATGCTTCTACGAGCTGGTGAATGACTTTCATTGAAACTAAGTTAATAGTCGCGAAATTGCGTTAAAATTAATTTTGTGAATGTTTTAGTTCAGTATCTTCAAATTTGTAGTTCAAACAAATTTTTTAATTGTTTTCCATTGCTGTAATTGCTTAAGATTCTAGTAGTGAAAGACAAAGACAAGAAGATATTTCGTTCCAGTGGTCTAAAACGATTAGACTAAGGAGTACTTGCTTTCTGTAGTGGACTGGTGAGAGAAAATAGCGTTGGCGGAATTCGGACTTAAGAAAGTAAAACCTTTTGACAAATATTATAAATGTGCGCGAAAAAAGGAACTTATAATAAAGAGTTGCAATACTTGCAATAACCTTGCAATGAAGAGTAATTCCTTCAGTATGTACACAACATAAATTATTTACTATATATAGAGAAGGAATTTAATATAAATTTTATTTATTTTAGTTGTAAACACTTATTTAGTTTTAAACTAACCAATTTTGTTAAATTATCTCTTCGATCTTCTCTCATTTCCATTTCTTGCGAAAATGATATTTCAGTAATGCAGAGTAGGATAGAAATGCATTATTTAAGCTTATGAATTACTTCAGACTGAGCGTGTTTTGCCTTTCGGCCACGTTGTTTCACTGATATTTAAGCTCGCTACTTTACAGCCGGGCTTATTAATTGCCGACTTGTCTACGTCTGGGGTAGGGCTAAGAACCAGCTCGCATTAATCATCTCTGTGCAGCGTCAGATGATTATTTTACAACCGAAAGTATTGGCTGAGTTGTAAGCACCAGGCGTGCCGACTGTGAATCCTTTCTGGAGTTGAATAAAATAGCCTTTTCACCTTTCACATGTTTTGTTATTGACGCATCTTTGAACTTAGCGAATAGTCATTTGTCAGTTCAAATAAACATCTGGCCAGGAAAAATAACTTTAATTTAGCTAGAATCTTCCTTAGTATTTAAAATTTTTGTAATTCATGTAGTATTTAATCAAATAAATTGTAAAAATTCTATTTATTATTTCATTTAATGCAATTATGATAACACTTTATTTTAAAAATAACATGTAAACATATTAGAAAGTTCCGTTTTTTGTAAAATCTTTCTGGTGGCCACCGCTTTTATGAATTTTCTTTTAATAATGCCTCAAACGCATTATCGCAAAGAATTGGTGTCTGAATATTGACTCATTTCACTGTCTCCAATTTACACTCATATTCTGATGAAAAAGGCGAAACAGTAGACGTATAATAAAGATTTAACGCAAGAAATATTATGTTGATTAATCTTACAAGGCATATATTCCAAGTCCATGGTAAATAAAAGCTCAATCATGTATAGAGTGATTCAAAAGTCGCGCACATCAAACTTTAAAAAATTGTAAAATTTTAGAAAATGGATATTAATGGTAAATTTTTCAACTGATAACACCCTCGAACTGTTGCAAGTAATACGTTACTTAAAAGTTCAGCTGCAGTTTATGCTGTCAGCTTTAAAAACTATTTTGCTTGGTGGAAAATGGTGATGAATGTTTCGCAAGTAGAACAAATTTTTATGATCCAGCATTTCTCCGTAAAGCGTCATTACAGAAATATTGTTGAAGCTTTCAAACAGATTTTTTCAAATGTTCGTGAACCAAACAAGATACCGGTTTTCCTTTGATGACCTGATTTCAAGAAAGTCGAAGCGTTGTTCACTGTGATTTGGGTCCTCTCGTATGATAAATTTGTCTGTGATGTTTTTTCTCACTTTTTTGTTAACCTTTGCAATATTTTTCGGATTTCGTCTATTTTATTCGAACTCAGAAGACAGCGTCCACTTCGTTTCTTATGGTGAACTCTTGCGATTTCTCGAAATCAGGTTACCAGGCAAAAATCCTTGTCTTGTTAGACTCACGAACATCTGAGACCATATCTTCAAATGTTTAAAAAATGTTTCTGTAATAATGCTCTCTGAAGTAAAATTCAATCACAAAAATTTATTCTGCATGGGGAAAACTCGTCTCCATCTTGAACCAAGCAAACGGTTTTTTAAGCTAACTAAACTGTAACTGAAATATGAAGTGTTATAGTTTTAACAGTACAGGGGTGCCATCCGCTGAAGCAATTAGCATTAATATGTATTTTGGAATTTCCGAAAGTTCTGAAAGAGTAATGTGCACGACTTTTCAGTCTCCCAGTAGAATACATAATGTATAGAATACATGCAAAGATTTCACACAAAATGAAGCAAAGACGCTTTACTGTACTGTAAGGTTTGTATTAAAAATAATGGGTTTTTGTTTACCTGCTCCGGACTCGGAGATCGCTGTCGATATAGTTGTCAGCCACGCGTTGCCACCTGTAATTGAGAGGCCCCGTGTAGCAGCCATCAGTTGGAATGTTGCTCCAGCCCATATCAATAGGTGGAAGAACGGAAAGTTCTGAGCCTCTGGGCCTTGCAGATGATACTTTATCCTTCAACGAGCACCGAGACTGAGAGAAAAACACCAGAACTTTGAACACATAAAAGTAATTTTCTGTGTAGAATGTTAAATAGTTTGACAAGCAAATTTAAATGGCTGTAGGTACTATGTTTAAATGTAATAAGCTACTTCAATGCTATTTTAAGTTAGAATTGTTGTGCCATTATGCCTATGTCGCAGCAGGAACCAGCAGAAATCCGCTAAACCCTCTCCGGGATTCAAACTACGGACCTATCGAGTCCTAGCCGGATATGCTTCCAATTACACTACGAAGGTGTGGGGTAATTACGCCAAGTGGTAAAGAAAAAAAAAGTTCCTTACAAAGTTAGAAATTGTATATACATATTTTTAACTGAATGGTAAAATTAAAGAAAAATTAAAAACTGCTATAGAGCATTTTGCTTTTTAAAGTCAGAATTTAATTTTTTATTGAGGATTAAACTCTGAATTAATAAGCTATAAAATTACTCTCCTTTTGTATCATTCAAGTGTATTTGTTAATGTTCATGTAAGTTATATTTCTCTATGCAAATCATTTTTAAAAGATTAAATTAAATGAAATAATTTTATTCCAGTTACACAGAAAACAAAATGCAAGTGTTGCAATTATTATTCTTTTTGTGGCTGTAGTAAATGCTATTTTTTTTCTATCAATTGTGGCATCAACAGCGGTCGAGTAGGTAAGCCTACGGAATACTAACATTTCAGTCCCAGGCAAAGGAGTTGACTTACATGATTGGTTTTCATCATGTGTAAACCGAATACTAGTCAGTTTCTCTTAAAACGTCCTCCAGACAGTCCTTTTTGCTTTACTCAGGGAAACAGCTCTCTTATACTTTGCCGTATTCAAATTACCTGACATATCGTGACAACTGTGTATTTGAGTAGTAAAGGAGCAGTTTATTTATATTTCGCCTTTTGTAAACTTTCAGTAGCTTTTAAATTCGTGAAAACTTTCAAGTATGAAGTCACATTTTTCAAACAAATTTAGTCTGTTGAAAATTTAGGCTAGTTCTACCACTTACGATGAAGTTTAAAACATTTCTGGTGTGTTCTGTGATAAACACTGCTGATTAGAAGGAAGAAGAAAACCCTCTAATGCACGTTTTCTTATAGAACTGAAGTTGGTGTAAAAGGAAACGTTCAAGAGGTAAACGTGATCAACCTCTAAACCAAATTTTACTAACACAATAAAGCATTATATAAATTGGATTTTAGCTGTAAAAAATGTGTAGCTGGAAAATTCAATAACGTATAATGTTCTATTAGAACGAATGTTTATTGGATGACCTTACTCTCTAGTGAAATAAAATTGAATAAACAACTAAATTAAAGTGAAAGTTAGGAAAGTTACTAAGTGCGAAAGTAGAAGAAATCCATATATTTCAGTTTTTATTTTAGACTTAACTGTCAGATTTTCACAGTTATATCCTAAACGTTGTGTCTCTGCGTGAAGTGTCGCCGTGAAAGAGACAAAGGGAAAATTATGAAGTGTGTACTAAATAAGTCTAACAGATGATTTCCGAATCCTCCACAGTTTCCTGATATTTGCTTTTGGACTGAGTTTGCATAAAAAATTTGCTACGTTAAAAAATATTCTTATGCATGCATTCGTACTGTAGTGAGAAAAACAAGAAGTTTTAACACAGATAATAAATAATATTTTGCTTTTTTAAGTGCACAAACGAGGTCAAATAGTCGATTTTATTTTAAAAAATTAATTTAGATAACCAAATACTTTTTTCTCTTAATAAAGTTTAATTATTCAACATTTTTCAATATAGTCTTTGCGTTTGCTGATACATTTATTCAGAAGTCCGGTATAGTATTCGTAACACTCACAACAAATACAGTAAAGTCTTTGGAACTTCGTGAATCAAGTTGGTTCAAACTTATTCAATTCTCCTGACAGGTTCCAGCTGACTTCTAGTTTTCTATGAATTCATGGCTTTCAGGCGGCCATAAGTTGGAAGAGTTGAAATAGTTGAAAGGACGTTATTAATTTATTCCAATAAACAATTTTGATGATCTGGTACCCGTTGACGTCCGCCATTTCTTGAAAATCATGGAATACATCATCAGCGCAATCGCAATGAATGCATTTAGATACCTGAGGAAGGACGATATTTTGCGAGTGCTACTACTATGAAATGGTGTGAAAAATTATCGACAGGGACTACGTAGAACTATGCTAAGCAACTAAGCACTCAGAGAAATAAATAATCAGATATTTGAATTATTTCTCAGAAATGAAAGGAGTTTTAGAACTCCGCCATGTACCCTTCAGAAGAAATGCGTTATAAACAACATTGGTGTTCCTCTTAATTAGTTTTTTTCTTCACGTTTAACTAGTCTTAGATTAAAACTTTATCTATACTGAATTTGACTGCAATAGGTTGTATCGTGCATCATTTTTTTGCTGGGTAAAAAACGAAAACTAATACAGCTGTTCTAGACTTTAGCATCTTTCTAAACACACGAAATGTGTTTGAGAACATCTGAATTTGCGTAGTTTATATTAATGAATTAAAATACCGATTTGCTGAAATGTTATTAATTGAAATTTAATTTAAATTCTACTTTATCATTCAATTACAATTTAATTTGAATTCTACATTAACAACAAATATCAGCTGTTAATGATATACAAAGCTGATCGAAAACTTTTAAGACTGCCTCCATTTCTCTTTCCCGAAATTAAAAGCGCAACTAGATCTTGTGAAGGTTATTTAGCGATGTATTTGATCCCACAGTTCATGGCCTTATATGTTCGTAATGAATGGAAGCATCTACTATGTTTTGATTTTGCGAGTGATTAAGATGTCTCTACGATTATGCGGAAAAATGTGATTAAATTTGTATCAGACACTGAAGTACGGCTAAATGATTCATCATTATGTTATATATATACAAGTTTAACACAATGATGAAAAGTATTTAGCCGTACTTCAGTATTTCAAAGATAGGGGTCTGTTCCAGGAGGTAACAAGCGAGTGATCGACAAAGCACGTTCGAGTACGTAATCGGTTGAGATTTCAAATATCAGCATCACACATGATGAAGAAAAGACCAGGTTTGCTAAAGAAATAGTGTTTTTATATGTCAATACCATCCACCTACAAACAGGTAATGAACACTGAATTACTTTAACGTCTTGAAAACTATCTGGGTGAAGCCATGAGGAAGAAACGACAAGGCCATCCTCCATCGCGATAGCACTGGAAAAGACCAGATTTGCTCAAGAAATAACTGTTTTCTTCCAGGAAAATGCCCGGCTGAGTAGTACCGCAGTGGCGTTAGCAGGACTTTCTGAAACAGATATGTCTGCACTGCATTATCTTGTATATAGCCTGGAATTTGTGATATGTGATTTATGAGTTTTCTTCAGATGAAAAGCTGGAAAAACACGTCCGCTGTATTAAAAAATGTCACAAAAAATGCTGTTTCATGTTTTTGTATTATTTATAAAAATCTATCAAAAATGTAATTTAGTATGAAGAACTCATATTTGAAAAAGAAGGAATGAAAGAAAAAATGCAGAACCGTAGAGCAGTCTAATTCTGAATCAGAGAATCAGAGAATAGTCTTTAAACTTTTCAATTAATCTACATAAGATAGTCGATTTTACCTTTGCTGTAGTATTCCTTGGTACTGCACTATGTCTAATTCGCTCAGGGCGTTTCTCGTTCTTGTTACTGCTGAAGGATAAATTCCCCGAATCATTGTCTTCTTCGTATATGGCCTCAAGAAAAATAGGTTTTTGCTACAGAAAATAATTTCCTTACTTTATTGATATGATAAAATCTATGTAAATATTAAAACATTTTTTAATATCTTCAAAATCACAGAGATATGAAAAAAAAATTTATTGTCAAACGCAAATTGGTATTTAATTAAAAAACAGTATGACTATTATAATATGAAATTCGCCTTACTTATTAAGTAACTGCTAACTAAGTTTTAAATGACCTTTAACTAAATTATATTTACATT
>KK120221.1:180329-222079 GCA_000611955.2 Stegodyphus mimosarum
TGCTTTCCTGTGCGCAATAGTTACGACAAGGAAAGGGGCTTAAATTTTTCCAGTCAAAGCGTTTATATTACATAGTATATAACAAACAGCCTTGAATATAAGACATGTTCCTTTTCTTCAGACATTTGAAAGATTTATTGGATAGTATTTAAACATTAGAAGACTCATACGTAAATACTTCGTAATTAAGATCACTGAAATTCGTTGAACATGAATTTGGTGTAATTTTTCCTCATGCTGACTGTCTATCGCCTCGGATGTGGAAGTGGTAAACGAAGGCTTACCGCCAGTGAAACATCTGTCGCTACCTAAGGTTCACTCTGAGCAACATTATTTGTGATGAGATGGCTTGTGGGGTTTTACCTATTTAATTCACAGTTCAATAATCTAAAACTCCAAACACTAATAAGCGAATAATCGCTTGTGTGTGTGAACAGAGACGTAAGACTCAAGAGGGGGTTAACTACCCTTTATTTCTCAAAATAAATATCATAGAATCAACTCCTAACTCGAAACGTACAGCAAAGCCTCCGCTTGGGCTTGAACTTAAATTAATATGAAATTAAACTTCACTAGCTTAACTAAAGCTAACTGAAAGGTATAGCCAAAGCTATCAAGATTCTAAGTAGTTGGCCTCTAAATCTTAATTAAGTCGGCGAAGCCAAATAAGGGCCTAAAGTACGGCCGAGCGTATCAATAGCTTAGAGAGACGTAGCCAAAAGGCAAACACGCGCTAATCAGGAACTCAGGCTCTCTCCCGAAGTCGGTGAAACATCGACGTAAATACTACTCTTTACTCATTTGCATTAACCGCGTTTCTGAAAATACATTCTGGTAGGAAATTGTAAGCTGAAGCTAGAATGGACAGGAAAGATGTATAAACTTAAAATAACTGCTATTAAAATTAGGATAAACCTTACAGGCTAAATAATAGAAATATTCGATTACAATATCTGGTGAATGCTTAATCGACAAGAGTCCTTCACTAAAAGTATTCGCGATCAAATTATTTCAAGATAAATCGCTTTCAGTGCATTTATGTGGCGCAGCATAGAGGTATTTATTACTGTACTTAAACGCGGCAATAGAATAAACGCCATGCAGTTTTATTTTTAGGTTGATTATTTAACCAGTTATCTTTTAAGCCACTCTCTTCTTTCATTTCTCTCTCTCTCTTTCACTTTGTTTGGTCTACGAGTTCACACGAATTTGCTTGTTTTGGAGAATTAAGTTAAATGAAAGCAGTATTAAATGAAGTACTTGCCGATCTTTTTGTAAATGTGCCTTAACTTAAATTATAAATTGTCTTAACTTTGTAAATGTGCCTTAACCTCACATAATCTAATAAACTATTCCTTCATATTAATAATTATATTCCTTCAAGCTATAAAGGTTTTAAATTGTAAATATTTCAAATTTCATACAACTCGGAGGTTACTGATTACTTATATATGTTTCATGTACCTTTTACTTATATTTATGTTCGTTAAGTAAATTTCTTTGCGCCTGTGAAGGTGATAACTCATTCATGACATTTGGGGTTAGCTCTAGCTAGTAGCAGGCAGAATAAGGAGATTTAATGGCTAGACCTCACAAAGCCTGATTTTATATCCATTTTTAAAGGAATTTTTATATCATATCTTACTATTTCATTAGAAATACGTAACCGAAGCGGAATTATTAATATATTTACTTTTGTTTTTACTGTCTTTAACTTAATATTTCTTCTGCACGATGAATGAGTAATTTGTGTAAAAGCAGAATAACCATTTTAGACAAGAATGACCTTTGTTTAAAGCATCTCTTTTTACTTTTATTATAGAAAACTTACCTGAATTTTTACTGGAGGATTATATGAAGGTGCGTAACCACTCGTTGCTCTATTGCTGCGATTACTTTTGGAAAGATCCATTTGAAAGGTTGATCTAATATGATCCTTCAGAGGCTCATCTTTCATTAATTTTCTGTGGACTTCTTCCACTTCCTTCTTCTTTAGCTGCATGTGTTCATCAACTGCTTGAAGAGCTGACTGTCACGAAAACATAAACACAAAAGTATAAATCAAGGAATATTTAAAACTCACATTTTATTAGCTTTAATATTTGATACATTTCAAACTATCTCAGAACATCAAACCTTTCGGACTCATTACGTAACGAAAAATATTAAAGAGTATTGGCTGAATAAAAAACTTATTGTATTTTAAAATAAAACAGTAATATTAATAAAGAATTTTCTTATTAATTCGAAAATTTATAAATATTCTAAGAAGGAGATGAAATATGTGTTCAGAGTTCTCGAAAGTGTTATTACTATATTGGACAGTTAAAAAGAATACGCAAAGTTTATAGGCTGTGAAAAATAATTCGGTATTTTTCAAAAACAGTTAAAAAATAAATTAATAAATAAATTAATAAATAAATAAAGCACTGAAAAATTATGAATATCAAATTTCTTTCAAATTCGCTTTGAAAACCAACATTTTCATTGTTGTGAAAAGCACCATTTTTCTATTCAGTTATATTATTGGCAACGTATTTGTTAACTTGAAATTTTGCTTAGTTCAGATTTGTAATTGCGGTTTACTTTCAATATAAATAAAAGTAATAGTTACCTAACCCTAAACATGTTCTTTACTTCTTGCTGTTTGAATATCTACTACTACTAATATTAATAAGCACTTTTAATCAGAAAGTAATTAAGCTCAATGAACTTGCATTTTCATAAAGTTCGAATTAAAATTTGTTCTCGAAATTAATTACTGGCACATACATAAGATCTCCCTTTCACTTTTATTTGCATTTACCTACTGGTAAAAAATGTTACGTAGTTATTCAAGCTATTTTGGGTCGATAAAAACAGCTAAAATAAAAACCATAATCACTTCCTGATTTTAGTAATACGTAGGATTAATTAAGTTTGTGTTCTGCTGTGCAATTGAAACTTCCATGGCAATAATATAAGCTTCAAGTTGAAGGGAATGGGTGTGTTGGGTGTGTTGGGTGTGGTCATCCAATAGAATTCTTCGTACTGTTTGGTATTTTTTCGCATCAGTCAAAACCCTACAGGTGAATCATTGTCGCTATGCTATTTCACGCCATATAAAGAAGGACAATCGCCCCTCCTGACCCAGTTGCAAAAATATGTATGTATGCCTCATTGCTCTCCATTAGGAAATTAAATTCGAACGAACGATGAAGCGAGCTAGTCTGTTCAACAATTCTGCAAACTGATCAGTTCCGGGTGAAAAGTGAAGTTACGCGGAACTGAAAAATGAATTATCTTTTCTTCCAGTTGGTCTTCTTTGTTGAAGAACTAAGACATGTTTCCTAAAAAAACATAGAGATCAATTTACATTACATCTGAGAAAAGCAAATTGCTTGAGGTATCTCCAGAACAGTTACTTCATTATATATATTAGTATAATAGCGTAATTAAATCAATATGATTTTTAACTCACTCAAAATTCTGTTTTTTATTTTTCCTATAAGAACTATTCACTTTATACATACGGAAAGGAAATTTACTGCTTATTTAGACTCTAATTACTGTACGTGTACAAATACATGTTATTGCTTTTAAAACTATTTGCATACAGAATTAATAGTATGTGTAAAAATTAAAATCACGAAGCAAAATTTTTTTTTACAAATAATACTATTTTTATTTGAGTTGTAGAGACATCAGGTTTTTACGAAGCAGGAGACATGAAAAATATGCAATTCCTTCACCGGGAATCGAACCACGGACCTCTGAAATACCGGCTCAGTGTGCTGACCATTACACCACGAAGGCACGCTAAGAATGTGGGAGATATACCTTATAGAGTTAACCGTTGGTTATCTATGTATACATTTTATTAAATTCTAAGTTTGCCCATTAGGCATTGGCTTAGACAAAAACTGAGGAAAACATTATCGGATATGTCATTAATAATTTTTAGCAAAATGAGAAAATTTATCTGATTAAAGAGACTAATTAAGGAAAGGAAATTTAAATTCTAAATATCATAGAGACGAATTTCAAATTTGGAAAGATTATTTTCTTAGTATTTTCAAAAAGAAATCTTTAGTTATTTGTTTTTTTTTTCAAGAAATCTGTATAAATGTGTTCTATTTCATTCCACTTTTTTGTAGACTTCTGAAGAAACAAAGGTAAAAATTATACTACTGAAAAAGTTACCAGGGCTAAGACTACTGTACTGGCATACATTGAATTACTAAAAACCTTAAATAACTTGAATAATTGAATCACTTTTCAATATCGGTCCTGTTTCATGAGACAGAAAGTTTGACTCATAATTATTAATGCATATTGCAGCTATACAAACTGTATTTTTTTATAGTGGTGATAAATTTGTTCAAAGTTTCAGAGAAGAAATTTCTGCAGAAAATCTGAAATAACAACCAGAAGTGAAAGGGAGGCAGTTCCTATAACATGTGGCTTCACATGTCAATAAAATAATAGACACGCTTTTGATGGATTTTAAGAATAACAGGGATGCTTATCACACACTGTACAAGGCACTTCACTGCATCTTGATGCTTTTGAAACATACGCTAAAGCTGAAAGGAAATTGTAAAGATTCTTCCGTTGAAAGGAAATTATGAGCTTTCTCTTCCTGTAGAGACCTGATACTATACCGTAATTGGAAAGCTAAAATTAAATAGATATTTAGGAATTCCAGGTATTCCAATGCCTTAAAATATGATTAAGTCTGCTTTAATTTAAAAAATAAAAAATGATTATATTATAAAATTTATAATTAACATTTATTATACCTTCTTTTGAAAATAGTTTAAACATTTATCAAACAAATATTTAAGTAAAAAGATCTGAAAGTAATACTTTGTGAAATTGAGCGGAATTTCAAATTCATAGTATTGTTACGGATTTCGTATTTATTTAGCTATTTATTTAGAATTGTAATTAAAATTGCTTTAATTTCCCGTACAACGCAGACGATTTAACCATTTCGGATAAGTTTTATCGTCTGCGTTGCACGGGACATAATGCATGACAAGAGCGCATGACACGGGACATAATGCATGAATAATAAGTGCATGAAAAGAGCGCAGGCATTTAATATTTAATAAATAAATATCTCGTAATTACTGTTGCCATCCACAAATAGAGAGGAAAATCGAGGTTTTACCAGAATATTCTAGTAAATAATTAAAAAGCCGAATTAAAACACCTCATCTCAGTTGTAGTTGTAGCTATTTTAAGCGAACTGTTTGTTTACTTAATGCTGTGATTGATTGTAGCGAATTCGCTGTGAGATTGGATTAACTTTATCTGCTTTGAATTGAATTCTGTTTAACGTTTGAGATATTGTGATAATGTACAAATGTCTCGAGGAAATATTTCAGTGTTTTGTTTTATTTCTTGTGAAAAGAATAAATTTTATTAGCTTTTTAATGACTGGTGCATTCAATCCATGACGAACCCGTACGCACGCAACAGTATTTTTTTTTATTCCACTATAAATAAACTTTTGATTGAGTTAAAATTTCTGAAGACTCAAAATGATAAATACGCAATGATATTCAAGAAAAGAGCTTAGAATGCATTAAGGAAGGTAAGCTAATTTACTTTCGTACCTTGACAGCTTCCCTTTCCTCTTCCAAGAGTTTCTGTACCATGGATGGAGTATCCCTCATGGCGGAAAGAGCCTGAAATGAAACAATGAAAACGACACACGGAATTTTAAAACATAAATTAGATTAAATCATCAGAGAATGGGAAAGTGCAGAAAAATTTATTGATCACCAAAAATTAAAATTCGAGCTATAGTAGTTGTTGGTATGCTGTTTAAAAATATAATCGGACTGTAAATACATAAAAGGCACAATTGAGAAATTTTTTTATCAGTTACCTTCTTAATGGGTAATTGTTTAGCATGAAAAAAATTAAGCACATTCTAGTTTCAAATAATAAATGTTTCCTTCAATCTTATTTTTTGATCTCTTATTTTACAGTTACATTTTTTTGCATGTACAAGACGTTACTTCTTCGGAATTCATCAGTATTTTTTCCTGCTTCTGAATTTAGCAAAGAAATCATCAGCAGCGTTCGCAAAATGAAGTGACATTACATATAATAGAAATACTTAAAAACAGTTATGCGTATATGTATATATATATAGAGAGAGAGACAGAGGTCCAGAGTATCAAAGAAAAACATAGGGTAATATTTAGAAAAGTATTAAGGTTATCATTTGTTAGTTTACTCAGTTATATAGCAACTCCTCTCAAAATATAGCAAGGTAGAAATAAGGAAGCTGGTGATTCTTTACTCTGGATATTCTGACCGTTGTAAATCTCACGTTAATATTCATAGAGATTTCTGACATAATTTTCCACTTCCAGGATAAATAAAAGGTGCAGTCCGGGGAGGTTAGGTAAAGTTTGTTTGAAAAAACACAATTATTTAACTCAGAGCGTATTTACAAAGGCGATCAAATCCTGATGACAGTGCTAGCTACACAGCTTTATTTTCAAAAGAAGTTAGTTGTACACTGTCTGAGGAGAAAAAAGGGTCAGTAAATAATTCAATCATAGCGATCGTCTGCCTCACTTCCAAGCTTGGAAAAGTTCTTCAGACGTATAACAACAAATTACTAGCAGTACCGCAGGGAATACAAGCTATTCGCATTGCTTTTTATCTCGGACCGAATATGTGAAACTCTGTAACCAATAGTGTTCTTTCACAATTTGAAGGTAGTTTTCCTTATAAGAGTTTATGCAGATGATTTTCTTCTGGTTGTGAAAGGGACATCTAGAAAACTCCTCGAGAGATAAGCACAAAGCACGGCCTGACTCGCTTTGAAGATTACGCAAGTACGTACTATTTCAGAATTTTGAATCGAAATTTGAAAGCCATGATAATGGGCAAAATACATTTATTAAATTCATGTCATCCTTATATTCGCAAGGAGCAAGTATCAAGATTTTAAATTAACTCCTGAAACTGCATTACCGCGAATTAACTCCTGAAAATAAACTCGTTTGCCTCTCATGAATCAAAAACAAATACCAATCTCTATCACTAGTTTCTGCCTATTGCGACTTGCAGGTGAAGCAGCATGATGCATAAATATCAAACTATTTAATGCAAGTGAAACAATATGATGCATGAGTATTCCAAATTTCAGTGCTTGCCTTCCTTCCAAATTAAGAAAAATATTATTTTGTAGCAGGTTAGCATAACACTCTGCGGCAGTCATTCTTAAGCCCAGCCATAAATCCAATCTTCCGAAACACAACTGTAGAGTCATTAGGATTTTTGAAGAAGGAGACGTGGAAAACGCGCAGTGCTCTAGCTGGGACTCGAACCTGGAGCTCTTAAATATGCGCTGAGTGGGCTACCGTTACACCACAAAGGCATGTTGGCAGGAGAGAGAAAATACCTTGTACAAAATTGTTTAAGATTTACTAACATAACGAAAATATTCACACAATAAATTTCTTTCATTTAAAAAAAATACTGCAGTATTATACAGTATACTATATACTGCAGTATAATTTCTGCAGTATATGAATGTTGTTCCAGAACAGCTAGCTATAAAAACCTACAGACGTATTTATATGTTATATGTTTATTATTATAGAGTCTCCAATTATTTACCTACTTCAAAATAACAAGCATATTGGATCAAGCCGAACTAGAAAGCTACAGTAAGTATTTGCTCTAAAACAATATATAAATAGTAGTTTTTTATTATTATGTTTTATAAGAGAAATATTTTTTACTTTCAAATATTTTTAAGCCTCAAAAACTCAAAATGTCTTAGTATCAGACTTATATCTATTCGAACTCTAAAATGGATTTCTCTTCATAACAGTGTCCTGGAAAAAAATCTGTGATAAATTATTCTACACGGGACCCTTCTACCTTTGGAAGCAACAAGACTACTTTTAAGGTTTGACTCACGAAAAGTACAGAAAAGGAATGGGCTGCCATTTTTCACTCTGACGCCATCAATTTCATCACCTGAATTAAGAAATCTGTCAGAGGAACGGAACTTATTCTAAAAAATAGCGCCGAAGGCGAAGAATTCGGTATATATCAATCTTTGTATGAATAAGATTTTTTACGTCGTATTCAATTCTTTGCGCTGTAAGAAGTGTCCAATCGGGGGAACTCAGGATGTTGGGATAGTGATATAAAGAATTATCTTGATGTATTGCCGAATCAAAGCATTGTTAAAGTTAGGACAAAACTGGAACTTTTCGTTTTCCTTCTCTTTCAAAATTCTAATATTTTTTCCTTCGTGGTTTGAAAATAACTGTTTAACTCTTTTTTCAATTATTATTCTTCTGTGGGCAATTTCTAAACTTAAGAAACTAGACAGATAATACTGAGTGTTTGCACTAAAATTGGCGTTGTGAATTCTTCTTTTACTAATTCTCAAAACATCTTTCTTTCCCTTCTTCCTTTCTGTGCCTTTTCATAATATTGCCACATGAGTTGGTTTCAAAAAGTAATAAACTAACTTGTTTATACACTTAATACATTGTAATACTGTAACATAACACAAAACTCGCATAATTACAGGACTATACTGAAGTTTTTGTAATTGCTTAATAAGAAAGGTTATTCAAGAAAGCCTGTCATGTGTTAGTTTGATATGTTGAAACTATTCTGCAAGAAATATGATTAAATGATAAAAATAACATATCTGGAGCAAAATACTCATATTTTCCTCCACAGTAAAATTTAAAGTTCAATGACCAATTGTCTGAGGTTGCTTAATTTGTGCATACCTCTCATTTAATTTGCACAAGAGTCTGCACCTTTTCTAAACCCCTAACAAACTTCGCAGTTCGCTGTTCAGATTAACTTAATTTTTAAACCACCGGTTCTCTTTATTTTTTCATATTGCGTAAATGCACTTTCAGTAACACTTCTCACTGTTTCCTTACATATTTTGAGGTCTGTTTATTATTAATTTGGTCCAAAAATGATATTTAAACGTATTTATAAATTTAATGCAAGCTTACATTTAATTCATGTTTAAATCATTTAATAATTACTTCTCTCTCTCAATTAATGCTTCAAATGGTACTCGAAATATTACCAATACGCGCTATTATACAATTACCATAAGGATAGCAAACTACGTTGATTTCCACTTTTGATAGCTTGGATATCTTCTAAATATATTCTAAAGGTATTTGACTGCTTTTGCTTTCTTAGCTTAATCTATTGAAATTATATGTTATTAAACGTTACAAGCTTACATTAATCAATTTTTTGCATTTTGTACGGTTGTATGGCAGATGTATGATTATTAATTACTTTTTAAATCAACTTGCTTTTTATGAGTTAGATCTTTACTATAACTTCTGCTCTGCGTTTTCCTCGTCGGAATGCAAAAGAGATAGTATACAAACTGAAGCTTTTAAGGTAGAGCGTGCTTCTGGCCTGCCGCGGAAACGCTACTGTTGTTTCTTGCCGGCTTTGATAGTCGTAATTTTCGGCTCTGTGCTATTCGCTGCCGATGAAACACCGGTTAGAATTACTGAGTCAGTTTAGAGTAAGATTTTAATTGTGTAGTCTTGAACTACTGTTCCATGTTTTAAATTGAGCTTGACTGCTCCTTTAATTGCATCTCCACGAGTTGTGGCTGATATTGTTAGCAGATGAAAGTGCATTTATATTCTAAGCTCTGAATAGATAAAAACATTGTTCAAACCTTTTCACGACTTTTTAGTTACTTTAAGATATAGTGATATTTCGCTTCATGTCTGTTAGGGGTTTCGACTCATTTGTGTTTCTATATCAAGTAAAAGCTCATAAAGAACTTAATATAGCTTCTTCTCCATTAGTAAATTTAATGACATTCATTTCAATCCCACTATAATAGATTTTTTTTTAAATTATTGCATGTATGTTGACTGTATTCCGAAATTTATCAATGTTTCTGTTTTACAAGTATTTTTTATTTCTCATGTGTCATGTATATTATTATTAGAGTTTTCATAAACCATTACGGGTATGCATTTTCTTTCATATGGTTGGCAGACGTGTAATCTTATGAACATAATTAGTTTCTCATAAATTTTTTTCTTTTTTACAAAATTATGTTCCTTCTCGGTTATTAGACTTCTCGCTAAATGCACAATCATGATTATTAATTTACCACAAAATCTAGAGAAAATGTCTCTAGCTACATGTTTAATTTCTGCTCTTCTGACCGTTATAAGCCATGCAATTATCTTTTTCGCACACTTTCTGATTTATTTGGTTGCGAAATAATGTACAACTTTGATTTTACTTAACCATAATTATTTGTTTTGATTTTTGGCTTTTTTCTTAGGACTTTTACCGTTCTTTTTCGGAAGCGGGATGGGAGTTCAAATCTATTATTTTTCATGTCTAAATCACCACATCATTTTCCTAATCACTTAGACAGTCACAATTTATTTAGGAAATTCGCCAAGGTTGTCGCTTATATATACGCATAGTATGCAATTTAGATTATAATAATTAATACCTACCAAGTAGTAGAAAAGGAGATAGGGTGATTCATAATTTCGTCTTCATGAGAGTAAAAATGTAAATCAGTCAACAAAATCCGAGGAAGATAGCTAGTTATCTTTTTTTGTAGTTAATTATAGCTTTATACTTTTGACTGATAATTGAATATTAAGTATTATAATTTTAGTTGTTTTATACTCTGAACTCCCTTAATACTTAACAGCTAGAGCGCAAGGATGGCTGGTTGTATATTTTTATTTCTTAATTATTTTATGCTACAAAAAAAGCCTTTAAAATTAGAAATAAAAGAATAAATCAGCAGATGTTCTTTAAATGGTTATACAAATGTTTTGGACAAATTATTTTTGAATAATTTTATTGCAGCAGAATAGCTTTTAAAGAAACATAATATAATTCCGGTTTTAATGTAATTTATCTTTTATCATAATTTGCAATTTTTGATTATTTTCAAACTAAACGTCAGTTCGGTTTAATGTAGCAATAACTGAACAAGAGAAAAATGAGTTTAGTACTGTTAGATAAGCTGAAATACAATATAATAAACAAGCGAAAGACTAATGTTTCCGTTTTTCCTAAAACGTTTGTGGAAAATCATTAAATGTTTTATGTTATTTCATCAGACATTTTGGTCGGGTTAATAGAAGCGCTTTATATAGCATTTTCATGACTTTTAAAAACGGAATATTGAATTTTTCAAAATCAGAACGGTTTTATAATTAACACAGTTTACACCTCAACCTCTATAAATTACATGCAAGTTTTATTATATTTAATTATTTATTTTATTTATGGTGAAGTATTATTTCTTAGAGGAATTTCACTTCTATGTTATTTATAAGAATTAAGCACCTGCTTATTTATAGGTATTTAGCTTCTGTGTTTCTAATGTTATAATATGTAATAAATTCGCTGCTCTTAATAAAATTAACTAAATGACGCTGGGCAATTTGTGTGCTTTCGAAAACGATGTACATAATTATGCATAAAGTTTTATTAAGGGGTAACTAAAACTGATATGTAAATAAATCCGGTCATTCTTGTGCTTGCATCAAAATTTTACATATCAAAAGTTGATGCAATTAAACTATCCTGCGCAACCTTAATATGTAGTAAATGTGCTCTTAATACCTAAACAGCGTGACAATGATGTACACTGCGCAAAAAAAAGGGGGAGACAGTTCTATATCTTCCGTTCTGGGCGATTGAGGAAATTCAAATTGCGTTTTTCATGTCTCGAAAGCGCGACTTAGGATATATATTAGATTTATATATAGCATTGTTCTAACGCATGTATTTTGACACAAAATGGGTCTCTTTCGGAAATAACATGCCAATTGTTTTCCATATTTCGATTCTACGACTCAAATTATGCCTAAATATTAAATTTTGTAAAATTTGGGGCGAAATTTATGGAGAAATTAAAAAATTTAACTTAGCGAATTTTTTTCGGTTTGCGTCAAGAATAATTCACTTGGCAAACTTCTTAATACATGGCAACCTATTTTTTTATCCCTTCCATTGTGCAGGAGCGGAAAAAAAGTTGCATCATTCCTACATTGTGGATGAGCCGAAAAAAAGTCACATCGTTCCTACTTTCAAATAATTTTCACAAAGTGCGTAAACCACATTTTCGCTATTATCGCTTTCAACAAATATGTCAAATTTTAAAACGCGCCAATATATAAATTCACGTATATCTTTGGAAATTTTAAATTGAAAGTTCTAATTTTTTGCAGGTATGCTTAGAAATATATTTACTTTAAGATGATTGTAAAGGTTTTGTAGGTTATAAGCCAATTTTTTTCCAAAAATTTATAAAAATTATTTAAAAATAAATCCTACAAAATGGCTGAATTTTTTTTGGAGTGAACCTAAATTTCGATTTAGAGAAAAAGGAATCAAGTAAGTGTAACAAAAAAAGGAGATATTTACAAATACATACCAAATTGATTTAATACTGAAAAACTAAAATTTTGAAAGCTCATTTTTTAAAAACTACTCATGCGATTTTTACAAAACTTGATAGATTGGCATAATTTGAGTCGTAGAATCGAAATATGGAAAAAAACCAGCACGTCATTTCGGAAAAGTCCGATTTTGTGTCCAAATACCTATATTAGAACAATGCTATATATAAATCTAATACATATCCTAAGTCGCGCTTTCGAGATATGGAAAACGCAATATGAATTTCGTCAATAGGCCCAGTAGAACGGAAGTTATAGAACTGTTCCCCCCCCTTTTTTTGCGCAGCGTACATTGCTTTATATGAAGAGGTTTAGAAACTTTTGTCACAGTAGAAACATCGTAAGATATTGTTTTATTATTAAAATATTTCTGCTAAAGACTGCATGAAAAAGCCACTGACCCTTTTGTTATTTCTCAATCTCTCAAAGCAACTTCCACAACAAATGCTTCCCTTTCTAATGTTAGATGGCTATATCATATACCTAAGGCTTTTTAAGACAGAAGATTTAAATGAAGTTTCTTTAAAAGTATAAGGTTTTAAAACTCAGTATCGTAATAGCACTTCTAGAAGCGATCTTAAGGGTAAAAACATTAACTCTTCTCGTGTACAGAAGGTACTTCTCGTGAACAACTCGTGAAGGTACTTGAACGTGAAGGTACTTCTCGTGTACAACTCTTCTCGTGAACTTAAGGGTAAAAACATTAACTCTTCTCGTGTACTCTTCTCGTGTACAGTTTCTTTTAACTACGCAAATTTGACCAAGTTTTGTGAAAAATGATTTCTGCTTTAATTAAAACTATTTAACAATTAAAAGAGATAGTTAATATAATACCAAAACAGAATTTCGGCTAGGTCTTGCATCCATGAAACAAAGAATTTAACTTGATGTTGGTTTTCGTCAACCTTGCCTGAACTTCAGCTTTAACTTATGAAGCTTCAGCTTATGAAAAAATGACTGCATGATTAATTCATTTATAACAAAAAATAGACTTTATTATGAGAATGGTTTTAATTTTAAACATTGGTCTATGAAAAAATAATTATCAGATTATTGAGATGCCGATTTTTAAAAAGTGTGCTCTATATATTGAAAGAGATTTAATTAAAAGCCCGTACGTATACTGTCGCTGAAAGATTAATCCGCTTAACTTTAAAAGTAGGATCTGCTGTTGAAGAAAGTAGTTGCTATTAACTGCTGGGTACCAGAAGTAGTAGACCTAGAAGCACTAGGGAGAAAGCAAACAAATGTAGAACTAGAACCACTAGAAAGTAAGCAGCAGTAGAACTAGGAAGTACTTCCTAGTCTTACTGCTTTCTGGTGGCTACCAAAAAAGTAACTGTTAGAAGTCCCTTTGCAAGTGAATTAAATTTGCCATTACGTATTATTTTATTGTTTTACAGTGTTACTACGATAGTTCACTTAACCTGTTAGTTGTAGTTTTTCTAATCATAAAGAATACTATTTCTTCTGCGACATTTGCAACTTGAAATTAAAATAAGTAAAAATATTTGTTTTATGTTAGTCATTATTTCTACGAGATTTAGACATTATAATCTATTTATTAAAAATTGCTGGAGTCATAGTTTGACCAGAGCACTTAAATTTAAGTCCATTTTTGAATTTTGAGTGAGAAATAGGTAGAGTAAAAAGCTAGTCATTACAGAACATTCGTTTTGATGTACTAAAAGTCCGTGAGATATTGTCACGCCAAGAAATATCTTTCAGGAACAGATTTGTTGATGTGTAGTTTATCCGCAAACCAATACATTGACATACTCTTGATGGGACAATTTTATAAGACTGCAAAAATTTGTTTGAGAGCGTCATTTGTAGAGTAGGTCTATGTATAAAATTCTCTGGTATCATATTAAAACAACTTCATCATATCAGAGTTTTCATATTAGTTTGTTAAAAGGCCAACTCCAGAATTTATTTTAAGTGATAAATTCGTGTTAGAATTTAGTATTATTTTAAAATTATAGCTCTTATAAGCTCAGTTAACATGCTCTAAGGGTCACTAAAATTAGCATAAGAAAAGTATTATTCAAAAATTAAAAATTCATAGTCTGTCAGTCAAAATTCTAAATACAAGTATGTTGTAAGATTACGTATTTGTGTAAGTACAAATAAAGCATAAAAGATAAATTTAATTTATACGTTTTTTAGCAAAGGGAACTCAAAACATTCATAGCTTTATACCAATGCAAAAAAAACTGTGCAATATACGCCGCATAATATTACATGCACAGATGTAAATAGTGCATGAGTTGGATATAATGAAATTTTATTATTAATTAATTATTTTAAATTTGTAGTCTCTTTTTGAGTTCTTACTATCCATTTGCTAAAATAAGTTTCCTGGTTAATTAGTCGGATTACGCTGCAAAAAAAGGCGTGCAACATATTCAACCTTCCGCTTAGGTTTTTTAATTAGTTACCCTTAAAATTAAATAACAAACGGTAAATAATAATATAAAAATAAACAATAATTTAAAAGTCATGAATATAATGAGATTTTATTATCTTATCTATTTATTAAGACTTTTTTCTCTTTTTGAATCTTACACTTTATTAGCTAAATCAAGTTATCTGATAGTTAAGTCGGGTACAATGCAAAGCAAATATGTGCACTTATTTTTTAATTATTTACGCTTAAAATTAATTAGGAAACGGTGAACAGTAATTTAAAAATAGACTTCAGTGCAAAGCGGCTTCTTGCGTGAACACCAGCTAAATATGGAAAATTTAGTAATGTTATTTCTTTGAACGTACCTTTAATAGATAGGAGTTTCCTCTTTGTCCTTCACTTAGGATCGCCTTTCGTCCTATGCTCGATTTCAAAAGCGAGCATAGAACAAGACTGTACTCCTTACAGGCCTTTACCTAAAAATTAACTCGTATTACGTTTTTCTTGAAATTCAATCTCTCATATGCCATTGCTAACTGGAAATAGGCTTCTCAATGCTAATACATGAAGTAATCTTTTAAAAATATCTCGTTAAAAACTTTTAATCGTAAAACTTATCTTTTATGACATAACATATAATATATATGATGAAGACATTTTTTTAAGGTGAAGTGCAATCACCTGGTAAACCCACCAAGATTAGTAAATTTTAAACTAGAGAATTTTTGTTTTTTAGCAATTAAAATTTGTTATGAAGCATTCAAAAACATCGCAAAATGTAACAACAAAATCGTTACGTGAAAAATTTACAAGGCAATTACTCTTCAACCTTTCTAAATAATCAAAGATATTTTTCAGGAAAATTAGTTTGCTTTCAGTAAACATTTATATATTTCATTATAAAAATTCTTCGTCTGCCATGATTATACTATACAGAAAACGTATTTGAAACTCTTATTAAGCAGTACGATTTATTTCTGATTTGCTAACTACGCTTTTGGCATCAGAAGAAAAAGCATCGATACGACTGGACTTTCTTTGAAACTTTTCTGCACATAAGAACTTTAATGAATTTTGTTACCTGTTTAATATTACCTGTATTGTATCTCAGAACTTTTTCTGAAACTAATCAACGGCAATTCCTAGTTTGGAGGAATATTTAGCAATCTAAAATTCGTGTCTTAATTCAGTATCAGATAGGTTAAAACCAGGAAATCTTCTTAGTATGATTACTAAGTCCTAAATGCGACCAAAAAATGTTTGTTAAATTTTTGATCCACTAAATTAACGAAGACTTATTTGCAGAAATGAAGTAATATTTTAATTAATGACCCGTAAGTTAATAAATGCAAAACGCAAAAGACACCCCTAAGGATAATTAAAGAATTTATCAAAATTAATATTCCTCAAGTACGAGATTTTTAAGGCGCATTTAAAGATCCAAAATTGACGAGGTTTTTTAAGAGAATAATTCACATTTAATGCTCCGAAGTGTGTTCTACTGTAAATATCTACACCTTAATTCCATTAACAAAAACTTCTTTTCAGAGTCTGTAATAAACACGTTCAAGAATATCATCGTAAAAATTGTACTACCGCCAAAACAATTCTCCACTGAAGTCAATAAGCATTTATCAAACACTGCGACAAAAGTTGAAAGGAGATACTCTATAACCACAGAGGCGGAAGTGCTTCGTTGTAACAAAAGTTCTCCTCAAATCCATCTTTTGCCTGTATATACCTATATGTAGTAACATTTTTAGCTATAAATATCCATTTTGTGCAAAAGAAAAGTGAAGTACTACGAAAGTAACAGAAATGTGCATGTAGAATTTCTAAACTATATTAACGTGTATTATTAACGTGTCGAGTTTTTCAACAAAATTAAGCTCAACAAAAAAGGGCGGTATGCTAATTGTCATCTTAACTGACTCTAAATACCAGCTGTGAGAAATATAAGCCGTAATTAAGGTTCAAAAATGAATTTTGCTTCCTGTTTATCTAAAATTACTCAGTTTGAGCTAAATTATCTGATTGCACTATTTGCCAAAAGCTATGCTCTCGGAGTAAATAAAGAAATACCGCTCACCTTTTCACCAAAACACTCTAAAGGGTTCTTTTTAGGCTTATCCAAGTAGCCCGACCCTTTGCAAAGAGAAAGTAGAGGAATTGTCATGGTGCGATGCCTTTTCAAGAACAACGATACCAGCGTATTGAAGTACAGGAAGTTCAAGGCTATTTCACGCGTATGAAGCAAATATGATTGATTTCCTGTTGTTGAATAAGCCGTTATTCCAAAAAGCAACTGTAATGGTCAAGAATTTATTCTGTTGCGCCAAGGAAACAATTTTCATTACAGTATTATAAAGAGATAACATTCCTATTTAGAGAAATTGTACTTCGTCCGCTCTAGTCCAGATGATAATAAATTGGAATTCCATTAAGCATCGATTCCTAGGCCTTTGCTAAGCTTGTTATTTCATAATCTTTTTTCCGTATTCATGTTACATATCCATATTTGTATTATTTGAGAGGCACGTTAGAATGGAGAATTTCATAGAAATAACTCATGCTGGAAGAGTATCCATGAAGTTTGTACTGCAAATCTTTCTTTCACTTTTCTGAATAAATTTCAGTTGCAGCATAACTGCAACTTCATGCAAAATCAGTTATGCGATGTGGATCAAAATGATGATATTTCGATGAATTGCAGACACACTTGAGAAAATCACTTTATTCACATTTGGTTTTATTGAGAGAAATGTTGAGGTAACATTAGATCCCTGTTTCTTGCTTCTTAGACTAATAATCTGCTCACATCTTAGCATGAAATAATAAAGAAGAACAATGTGGAGTATTCTCGTAGTCTTATCTCTAAGACATTGCTTCACTTCCTATCTTTTTTTTTGTTTTTGTTTTAACTTGCTTCGGAATTAAATTGTGTTACATGCTTTGTTTGCAACGTATATAGATCTTTATGCCAAACAGAATATTAAACAGTTCCTGCAAAGGATATCAACTGCAACAACTCTTAACAGAAAAGCAGCACATTTTTGGAACAGCACACTTTCTGAAATGGAAGGTAACAGGAAGAACACAAGATGAAAGATAACCTGGTTACACTCTTACCTGGACATCTCTGAACTTGTTGCAACCAAAACTTTGCCACTTCGGGGAAGCAGAGGGAGGTTCAGAAACGGCTTGAAAAGCCATTGGATAGGCGGGTTCCAGAGGGATTTGGAAGAGTTTCATTCAGCACTGATGGCTACCACGGGACCTTCTCCTCAGGGACCTCCTGGTCAGCGAGCCCACGAAAGTAGGACAAAAGCTCCATTGCTTTTCAGGTTGCCTGGAGACGCCGAATCTCAGGTAAAACAAGTGCTTGCTCAGCAGCTATTAGCCATTCACTGATCATTTTGCTTTCTGGGCACGTGCGTTGATATGGTTACTAGCGAAGCCAACAAAATTCCGTCGGGATGGTTCTGCTCCGCTGCCTCCGAACCGATTTGTCTTCATCGCACTGATATTTTGCTGTGCAATAACCGCCGTTTATCGCCTGACCACTCACCTAGTTTACGAAATTTGCAAGCAAAATGTTCCGCGCATATATTCTTCAATGTTTGTGATTATCAGTCATGCAAGTAGTAGCAGTACAATTAGCCTTATTAGATAAATATGACTGACATCAATAGGCAGAAGTTTTTATTAATATTACAGTATTTAAATGCCTCTAATTTTGTTTCTAAACTCTTAACTAATGTTTTACGAAAATTTCTATTCTTTTTATCTTTACATAGGAAATTAAAATCATTCCTATGTAGGAAATTCATTCATACTTCCTATTCATATGTAGAAAATTAATTGAATTTTTGTGTTCTTTTAGACATGTCCCCTTTATTTCTGTTTAACGTGAGTATTCCTAAAACATTTTAAGATTCTAAAACAGTTTAAAAGAACGAAAAACCTGTATGAAGCAAAAGAAAGCAAAACATGCCTCTTTATTTGTATTACTACTATAAGGGTATTTTTCGCCATTTAAAATGCTAATAACAGTGTGTTTTTAATGCTGCAAATTAATCCTTTAAAGGAATTTTACAACAAACTGAAATAAGTTTGCAGAACTTTATGCAAAACATTAATATTTGTTCCTTGTTCTGTAAATACCACTGTTGCATGTAAGTACCACTTGTTGCATGTAGATACCACTGTTTTATTTTCTATAACAACTTGTTTTAATAAAAACGAAAAAAAGAATATTTTTGAAGCAAATATAGCTTTACACATGATGTGAATGAACGAAGGACAAAATCTTTGCTGAAACAGTGGCATGTTACTAATGCAGTAACAGAATGATGTATAATTTTAAATTAGAAACTAATGCTGAGCAAACCTATATAAGAATCATATACTAGGCAAACAAAATTAACTTTATTAAACAGAAACTTTGACAAATTAATAAATTTAAATTTCCTAATACTGATAATTTAATTAAAATATGTCACGACCACGTGAAAGCTAAAATATAACAAAAGCTTACTTAGTTGTATAATCTGTATTATTTGCCCAGCGTGAAATGACCAAATTCCTTAAAAAGGTGCAATGAATAAAAAGTTGGATAAGTTTCCAAATTTTAATTTCATTGCTGCAGAAAATGATTGTAATTCAATTGCAACTCGCTTACAAATGAGCAGTTTTTTTCTTGAAGTTCAAGAGTAATGTTTTTGAACAGTGTTCAAACTAATATATTTTTTTAAATACACTGTAACTGAAAAATGCCATCATTGAAAATAAAGGCTTGCAAGAAATCTTGCTTAAATTATCAATGGTTTTTTTGATTATTGGTGTTCTGCAATGATTGCAATGATATTACGTGTTCGGTGCCCCTAATTTTATGATAGCCTCATTTTTTGTACTAAATGATTATTAAATCAGTCGAGACATCACAGGTTATACCGATAATAGCTTAGTAGTCATCTTATAGTATGTAGTACTAATAAAAATTGTACAGCACAGTAAAACTATGATAAATTTATTGTTTTGAACCATACTTAACAGATGATGCATGTATGAGATAAGCATTTATTCGATAAAATGTCATAATCTTTTCATTTCAGTTTCAATTCCAGTTCCCTTTCTATTTCAACGTTTTAATCTGTACGGAACATCACTTTAAAAATTGAAGTATAACTAACTCAGATTAGTATATAATTATAAAATCTATCTCAGTTTTCACAACCACCTTTCTTCATCTTTGACATCCCTTGTTATGGTTCGTTTTCCGATTTTTTTTTTTAATTTAAGCAACATATTGTTTCCGTGTAAGAACACATTTAGAAGTGATAGAATAGCATAAAGTTACAAGCCCGTGCATAAGTTTTTCCCTCTAAGCCTTAAATATTATTTAATAGCTCGCTACTAACCAGAAGGCTTATCGATAATATAAACAGTAAATTAACACATATCTTACATGCTACATGGATTATAGGCAGTATTCATGCAATAAAGTAAGCTAGAAAAACATTTTCTTTCATACCCCGGAGGCAACTTCCCGCAGGCGTCATTATTTTCATCTGGGAGGATTAAGTATCCTAGTGAAATCGAAATATTATCGTTTGAAGAAATTTTTCTCTGAAAGTCTCCCGTGCAAGTGATCCAGTGAAATAAATGCTCAGCTTCTTCTTCATCTAATGAAATCTTTTCTTTTTAACGTATTATGAGAAATAAAAGAAATATTGCAGTCGCGAAAAATTTCGGGTATTATATTTGATATATCTATTTTGACCACTCCCGAACCCATCTGGACGATGCTTTGCGTATTATCTGTACGTACAGACAGAATAAAGGACTCTTTTGTTTTCAAAACGGATTGTAAAATGGATTTAAGATGGATTCAAAAGGCATTTTTTTATGTCAGTAAGTACGTGCAGATGTATGTATCTCACATAGCTCAAAAACAATTGTCCGCAAAACATAGAAATTTTGTAATATGGGAAAGTTATAATATCTAATTATGCACCTCCCATTTTCATTGCAATCGACAAAACCAAACGTATATATATATATCTATACCCACTCCTTTATCCGGCTTCAAAGTCCGTATCTAACCTTTATTTTTGCAATCTTTGTTCGTAGTCACATACTTCCAAATACAGTAGTGTTTTAAATGACGCAAATATTCATGTTTGGAAATGCCAAATTTAAAAAAAACTAATTTTCGGTAAAAAGCGAAATGTAACTTTTAATGCAGTCTCCCGTTTCCTATACCTTTATTTGGGAAAATTTTATACTCGTATAATATATATTCTATAATACTATAATACTATAATTCTGTAATACTCGTATACTATATATTCTATAATTTTAAGTTTTTCGATTGCACTTTTTTTAACATAGAAAATCCCGTGTAAGAGAAAACGCACCTGTAGTGCTACAGTACTATATGGTATTCATCAGTATCTAAGTTTAGGATGTTTGTTTACAAAAGGGATTTTATGTCTGTGAGTACAATAAAAACGCCTTAAATGTTATAGTGTTGCTAAATGAAAAATTGTTTGAAATACGAAGTTAAAAGGTAGTGGGAAGAAAATTATTTGCAGGTGCAGTGATTCATGTATTAACAACAAGAGGGAGTTACATCTGCTTAGTAATAGCAAAGTAAATGTAACCAATGATATTGCTTCGTGGGATTCAGTTCATGGATAAAATTAATAATCATAATCATCATATAATTTTTTGGTCCAAGATATTTGTGAGGTAACTGAGTATTAGGAGTTCGCAGATTTCTTTGTTCATGATGAAGAAAGACCTATAACTGTTTACCCTCGGATTTGACAGAGTCTTAACTAAAATCTAAACCAAATGAAAGATTAATTCTTTACCTAATTTTATATATTAGTAATATAGTTTCATTAAAAATTCTAGAGTTTATACCAAGCAATTAATATTTCTGGGGAACTACCATGACAGTTTGCACGGTTCCACACTACTAACGTCGCCTAGAACCATCAAGACAAATTTGGTAAGATAGGCCTTATCGGTCCTATCTTACTTTTAAATTACAGTGAATACAAACTCAGATGAAGATTTAAATTACACATTTTAATCACTCATCACCCTGACTGTTACATAATCTATCCAATAGCATAAAAGTAAAATTCACTACTTGCGGCAAAACGTTAAACAAATGTTCCATTCAGATTAAAATATTAAATACAAAATAACGCGCGTTTAAATAAGCTTCAACTCAGGTCTCAATATTTTCACAAAGGAATTACGGGTGGTGAAGCTGTAAGGTTTATCCTAATTTTATTAACAGTTATTTTAAGCCTATGCATCCTTCCTATCTTTATAGTTTCAGCTTACAATTTCCTACCAGAATGTATTTTCAGAAATGTGGTTAATGCAAATGAGTAAAGAGTAGTATTTAAGTCGATGTTTCACCGACTTCTTGAGAGAGAGTCTGAGTTTCTGACTAGCGCGCGTTTGCCTTTTGGCTACGTCTTTCTTAGATATTGCTACGCTAGGCCATACTTTAGACCCTTGCTTGGCTTCGCCGACTTAATTAAGATTTAGGGGCCAAGTACTTAGAACCTTGATAGCTTCGGCTGTGTCTTCAGTTAGCTTTAGTTAAGCTTAGTTAAGTTTAATTTCTTATTCATTTAAGTTCAATCCCAAGTGGAGGCTTTGCTGTACGTTCCGAGTTAGGAACTGATTGTATTTACTCTGAGAAATAAAGGGTAGTTAAACCTTCTTAAGTCTTACGTCTCTGTTAATACACTTAAGCGATTATTCGCTTATTAGTGTTTGTGGAATTCAAGGATTAAACACTGAATTAGATAAGTAAAACCCCACAAAGCTAAAGCTATTTAAGAAACATAGAAGCAAAGAGTTCTAGCAAAGTGACCGTTTTAGTGATAGCTTTCAATGGTTGTGCCTCGAATCAAAAAATCTGCGCTTAGATATCTTAAATAATTTGAATTCTGGTAGAATGACGAAACTAGAAATGAAAGTAAACGGTAAATAATAATATAACTGGATTAATTAACATACAAATCCACAGTCAACCCGTCAGTATTTAAATAATTAGAAAATAAAGGTCTTATTGACCTTTGCAGAGAATTTCAAATTTTATTATTAAGAATAATATTTCTAACTCTTTATAAAGCCTCTAACGTCTAGATAGACGTTAAAGAATAAACGTCTGTTTGGAATGTCGGGTCTCTCCTATACACAACCTTTGAGAATTTCATAAAAAAAAAATTCTTCAACATATTTATTACTTCCATCTCTCCAATTTCATGTACTTGTGAGCAACGAACTACCTCTTACTCTAAATCCTACTTGGTTAGTATACGTGACACATTAGGCCTCAACAACACTTTTTTTCAAAATCTAAATTAATGTCTATTAGTTTAATTTAATATCAAAAGCAAAATGTTTCTGGAGAACCTTTCACTAATTCTTTCATTATGTTTGCATAGCAATCTAAGGTTTCACACATGCGACTCACAAATTCCTTGAAAATGTTTGTTATTGTTCACAATCTCATTATTTTAAGAGTGTCTGACTGTTAACGATCTTCTTAATGCTAAGAAAACTAAAGTTTGCGGATACAGCCTTTCTCGAAACACACAAAATAAACATTACAGATTAGGTTCAAATTCTAAAAAAAAAGAAAAAAAAATCGGATGTGTACACCATACACCACATGACTTCCTTGCACGGACTGCTAAATTATACGCAATTTTTCTTGCATTTCATTTAAACTTATTGGATTGAATTAAATCTACTTCGTCGAAAGCGCATAAACCACAATAGAATGAATGCAGTCTTTAATATTCACTATATTTGTTTACAGTAGCGACACTCTGACGCTAGGTTCACTTAACAGCGTTACATCTCATTCATTTTATAACTCAGAATGCGCAAAAGTTATATCATCTGAAGAGTTATCTAATCGTTGCCACATGTTCTATTCAAATACTATAATAAATCTAAAAGATGTACTTAAACAAAAAGAAAAGTTTTTCACAGACGATTCAGTAATTCGCATTCGATTAATTCAGTTCTTATTTCGCGACAAGGCAAAAAATGCATAAAAAATCAAAATATTTGTATTAAAAATTACAGAGTAAATTTTAAGCTCTTATTTCCTCGAATAAGTTCCAGAATATATTAAGCATTATTTAATTCGTAGTAATAAAAGAAAACGTTATCTTTGTTGTTGTGAAGCTTAGATTCTCTAGATTGGCAACAAATCCACTATTCTGCTAATTTTCGAATGTAAACAAATATGGATGCTATGATAAAAGTAATTAGGCTTAGCCGCTCTTAAACAACTTTTAAATTGTTGATAATTCGATAAATATTGCATGCAGATTTACTAAGAGCATAAAAACTTAAAAGGAAGATAAGAACAACATAATTCAATCATTTTTAAAGCAAAAAATGTGCAATTTACCAACATATAAGAATAAAACACCTGAGCTCACTGAGCCGAGTAACAGAGTGGGTATATATATACTTCTGGTGCGGCTGATTGGAACCAAAAAGGGTGGTGCACATCTACATGTTATAGCAGTCCTATATACAAAATTTCAACGTTCTGATGCCACTCTTTTTTGAGTTATCCGAGATACTTACATACATACGTACGTACGTACAAAAATCATGAAGAAACTCTTCTGAATCCACTTTAAATCAGTTTTATAATTCGTTTGGGGAAACAGAGTCCTTTATTCTGTTCTTAGGTACAGATATCACGCAAAAACATCGTTAAATTGCATTCGATAACGGTCAAAATGGACATTTTCGTTGAAATATGGAACTCGGAATTTTTCATGATTACAATACTTCCTTTACTACGTACAAGGAAGTAAAAAAAAGAAAAGGAAAGAAAAGAAAACCTCTAGCTATTTCCTAAAATTCAAAAACCCTCATCTGAGCTAAAAACACAGTAATTTTCACTTTTAAAGCATATATAAAGATAACTAAAGTTCCACTTGGATAAAAAAAATTTCCACTTACGCTTGGATTCTAGATGGGCAACTTCCTCCTCTTATGCTATGCCATTGTTCTATACAGAAACTCATCCCAAGTGGGCCACTCCATGTTAGACATAGGATGTCTTTTCGGTTTCTACCTGAGTTCATCATGGTAATTATCCTCCCATTGTCTTTTCATTCCTCCTGGTTGCTCATATTATCTCTTGTATCTCCTTACATTCTCTTCGTCCTCGGAGTGTTATCGGATTCACTTTCCAGAGGCCTTAGTGCTCTCCAATGGTTACCGACCATCTCCTTGGCAAAGCTCTGCTATTGCTTGGGAAGCCTGCCCTCCGGGCTCTCTACCAATGTAGTCGCTGGACGCTGCGCTTCTTTTTCTGTCTGGTCTATGGGCCTTTACTGCTTATTCCGATCTTGTGTAGATCAGAGCTTCTTATAAAAGTAGTACTAGCCTGACTTCTGCTTCTGCCCGGGGCTTGTCCCACCCAAAGCCGCTTCGCGCTTATCTTCACGCAGAGGCCTTCCTTTTCATTTTGGAGCTCTTGCAAAACTGTGAAAATATTTTTCATTCTGTGTTTGATGTGACCTTTTCCTGGGTTGCTTAACATCAATAGGTTTGACCAAATTTCTACAGAGACTGTGTCTAGAACTTCCCTTATTTAAGGCATATGAGCCCGTTCACAGAATGGCTTTATCTGAGCCATATTCGATATAATTACGTAGCTATCTTTGCCTTTCAGGCAAACTACCGCAGCGCTCTTAATCTTTCAATTGCAAAATATTCCTTCGAATTTGGTACAGAACTTTATAACCTTCACCTGTGGTGCGAAAGGTAAAGAATGCTTAATTTTACACGCGTTTTACCGCATTTTAAAATTTTCCTCTCTCGTTTCCTTAATATAAGTTAGATTCTGTTGGACACAAGCTTTGTCTGAATTATTGTTTGCTTCATCGACTGATTTGTTATTTCCTTTCATGTTAAATTCCTCTTCCCTCGTTTCTACAAAGAAAAGTTTATCCAGCGATATTATCAACTTCTAAAAATAATTCTGCGGGTGTTTTTCCCATCTTATCATGCTTTGCCGATCTTAATGCGTAGACCAGTTTACTAATGCAGCAGTCCCAGCGCGAATGGTAACTTTTTATATAACTGCGGATAATTTTAACTTTATTTCTGCTTGTTAGACACCAGGCGTCCCCGTCCTCTGTAACCTACCTACCTACCTATATTTCTGCTTACCCATGCTGCAGTATTAGACTGTGGTCTATAAGAACCATCTTAAAATATTTAATTTCAAGACTCGTGCACGTACTCTCCAAAATTTGGCCAACGAGTTGAAGGCAGTTATCGGAAATTATCTTTAATATGACTCTTTTTTTAAGATACATTTATTTATTGGGTTGGTCGGAAAGTCATGTGGTATTTTTCTAACCGATGTCATTAGTTCGTTTTTTGGAATAGAAGCACCATGCGCACGCACCTCACTGAAATACTATGCAAGGTCACCCTTCCAACCCATTCAATGAACAGAAAATTGCTTGATTCGAATGAGTTGGATAGATTTTATACGGAGTTGAAAATGGAGGAAAAACTGATGGTTTTCTCTATATTTAGCTTTTTTATTTCCACAAAGGCAAGAATGAGACGCAAGCTCGTGAAAAGTTGCGTAAAGTTTATGGGAACGCTGCTCTAACGACACGTCATTACCAGCGCTGGTTTGCGAAATTCCATTCTGGCGATTTTGATGTGAATGATGCGCCTTGGTCAGGAAGGCCATTGGAGGTGACGATGACAAAATAAAGGCAATGGTTAGGTCTAACCCACCGTACACGACACGAGAGATTGCAGAGGCACTACACACTGCTCAATCAACTGTTCATGACCATTTAAAGGAGCTTAGATTCGTAAGCAAGCTTGAAGTTTGGGTTCATCAGCTGAAGGAAATCCATTTCGTGAAGCGTTTGAGCATCTGCCATTCCCACAAACGCCTTTTTGGGGTAAGAGGCGAAACGTGCCAAGGGCGCTTTGTTAATCTCCAAACAGTCGCCAGCTACTACGCCCCCGTCGTAAGATTGTTGTTGATGCAGCTTACATGCAGATGACCCACCTTTATTATTAGCGCGAAAACTCGAAACGAAATTGAGCAACGTGCCACGGAATTATGCAACATCTTCGCAAATCTATGACACAGTATAGAATTAACCCTCTCCGAGTCCAAATGCACAAAGCTGCTCATTCCTAAAAAGGGGAAGCATCCAGTCAGGAAGCCATGTATTCCTATCAATGGGAAAAACATAAAATTTCGCAATGAAGTCAAATTCCTACGGCTTGTAAGGGATAAAGGACTTATCTATCTACCTCACATAGCATACCTTAAAATAAAAACTCAAGCCATTGCAACAAAATAGGCCACTTAGGGAAGGAACCCTCACTTCCAAAAATTACTGTATGAAACAGTAATTAAAAAAATGATTGCCTACCCCTTTACCATCTTGGCATCACCAGTGAGAGGACGCAAAGTTAAACAGCTACTCTCAGTACAACGGCCATTTGCCCTCACTATAACCAGAGTCTTCCGAACAACTTCCACAGATGCGCTCAACGTTTTAGCCAGCCTGCTGCCACTCCATATCTGCATTGGGCAAGAGGCAGTGCTAGCGAAGTTACTCCATCTGCAACAGGAAATTACTTACTATGGCTCCACATTCGCACCAACAGAGTTTGACCTACGATGTTCTGCATCCTACACCCATCCAGCAGACAGAGGAAAAGGCATCATAGTCATACTGGCACAGCACAGCGTCTTATAGCTGACCTCAGCCATCTTCACAGATGGCTCAAAATCTGATGCAGGTGTAGGAAGGGCTCTAGTCCATCTCACTAACTCTGTAGAGCTATATCACTGGAAGACATATCACCTCGCGGAAAATAACAGCGTCTTCCAGGCAGAGGCCTTAGCCTTGGAGCAAGCAGTCCGCTAATCCATTACATAGAATCTCCGAAATATACAAATAATCTCAGACAGCCAATCTGCACTACATGCGATCCGCAATCCTTCACGTCCTCACAACAATACTTCGCAACAGCTCGTATCTGAACATCATGCTCTATTGGACCAAGGCACATGCAGGATATGCGGGGAATAAGCTCGCTGGTTCTCTAATCAAAGAAACGGCTTCTATTATAGGGGCAACGCAATGCCAATTTCCGGCATCAAGATCCCATCTTAAGCGCCGTATTCTGAATATTCTTCAGATATTTCACTCATTTTCACATCGATATAACATTTTACACGAGCAACGAATTAGAAAACTATCTTCACAAACAATGGAAGCTGAATGTTACCTTTTAAGCAGGTGTTTGTTTGAGACAATCGGGTGAGTATTGCCGGAGATATAGGCATCATCCCTATTTAGGAACAAAAAACCGCGGAGACTTTTTATATGACCCAATATTTGCAATAAAATACCTACAACTATATATCATTTTACTATATAAACATAGATAACACATTTTTTCTTAACTTCACCTAATGGTTCCAAATATTATTATTCTTATAACAATTTCTTAATTTTTAACAAAAGAAAACAAGCTGATATTCTTTATAACCATGTTAAAATATACCCATGCTAGTATTACTCCAATAATGAAAGTAAAATTTAGCTTTTTACTTTTACATATGAAGATCATTAATAAAAACAAAATTTCTCTATTCAGATTACTTAAACAAGTATATAATTCTATTCTTTTCAGTTACATGAAATAAAAAGAAAATTTTCATTACATAGAAATTCTTTCCCTGTAAAACAGATTCTATTAAAGTTTTCTTCAATGAATGGTGTTGCAACACAATTCTTCTGTTTGAAAAAATATCCAAATTTACCGCTTACCCTAAATATCTGTTACCCAATAAATTTTTCTCTTTTATTTTAAAATTATATAAGTATCTTATTTCCAAAAAAATTGTGAAATTATTAAGAAAAGCAAAGAAAAACTGCCTAATCACTAATTATATTGAATGTTGGTGAATATGAACAGTAAGTAATACTCAAAGTTCACGAGAGGGGAGCCTGGATAATGATCGGCATTTGGCGAAAACTTTATCCAAATCTTGGGTCTAGAAATCAGTAGAAATATAGCTCTGTCGTCGATACAGGCTCTTGAAAATTGTTGAAATTCTTTCAGCGCGTTATTCATTACTCTCTGAAAAGTTGCTGCTGCGTTCCGTAGATCAAAAGGTAACTCTTTAAACTGATATTGACCTTGATGAGTTTTGAAGGCTGTGTATTCTTTACTTCGTTCTTCCATCGGTATAGCCCAATATCCTTTCAGTAAATCCAATGTTGTTATGACATTTGCTCTTCTTATATTGTACATCAAATAAATGGCGTTTATGTAATTCGGTACTTCCCCCTAAGCAAAGAGCAAGTATTGGATGTGCTTATCCCAATTCGAAGGATCAGTCCTGATGACAGGATGTAACATATGCTTGAGGGACTTGTTCCATCTTTCTTCCAATCCATTTGAAGCACTGTAACAAGGTGTAAAGAATTAGGGGGAGAACCTAGTCTTTTCTGAAATTCTTTAGTTAAGTTTGAAACAAAGTTACTTCTGTTGTCACTAGCTATTGTATTAGGGATTTCTGTTCTCCTAAATATTTCCAAAAGTGCGTCGCAAGTGAAGTGGCCTTTTGCTGTCAAGCTTCTCAGTGGAATTGATTCTGGCCGTCGGGAATGTTGATCTACCAAGCATAACACGTATTTATGTTTTCTAGGAGAAAGAGGTTCAATAGGTCCAATTACATCAATATTCACTTCTTCGAAAGATAATAATTCTGGTCTTCTGACAGGGGTGATGGGAATCTTATCCGATCTCTTTTCTGGGCTCTTGAACTGACAATTTTTGCATGTTTTATAAACAATTTCAACAGCTTGTGCTAATCAAGGCAAAAAAAAATAATGTAGGATTCTCTCCTTTGCTTTCCTTATTCCAAGATGTGATCCAAAAATGGGCTAATTCCAACACCTGTGTTCTTCTACTAAGAGAAAGCACCAACTGGAAAACAGTCCTTCCCAATATTTTTTTCTTGGTGATGTAAAAGATGATCAATAAATAAATAAATCCCCCCCTTTTTTTTACAGCTACTTCCATGCCTCTCTCAGCGACGGACAGGTTGACTGCTTCCAGCGCAGGTTTTCGGCGGCCGAAAAGTCTGTAATTACGTCAGCTCTCGCCTTTTCCCCTTCCTCCTCTTCGATTTCCTCCTCCAAAAGCGCTGACGGGGGGTGGTGGATTCTACGTTTTCTTTTGTCTGCACTTTGGCGAATAGACTGTAAGTTTCCTCCTTCAGAATTATTTCTTTCTCAAATGTCAAAGTTCGATTATTCTCCAGCAGGATTAATCAACAGTTCGCGTATTTCTGAAGTTATTAAAAAAGGCAAATTTAGCTTATCTGTCACTGCAATTAATGTATCTACAAAATTAAATAAATTACTTCCAGGATTCTTGTAATAAATAGCTACACGGCAAACGTTTGCTTCAGTCGGTTGTCCGAAAGCAAGGATTAGCATCATTTTACTCCATTCTCTGTCTTCTAAATCTGGAATGAGCGATGAATGTACGATCTGCGTTCTAGAATCTGCTATAGCTTCCATTTTCTCAGAGTTGATAAACACGTCTACTTTTTGCAATGGCTGGACGACACGTTCTTCGAATTCGGATTGTAGGTAGGATGAGTCTACTTTAGCTACAATGACGTCTTCTTTTGATGTTCTATTAAAATTTCTAGGAGTTTTGGGATCATCCTTTCCCTTCTTCTTTACTGCAGTTTCGTTCTTTCTTCTTTTGTCTGGGCATTCTCTTGCGTTGTGTTGATAGCTTCCACAGATATAACATTCTTTTCTTCTCGCGCAGGATCTTTCTTATTTTGAGTATTCTCTTCTCATGTGTGGGGAAATATATTTATCTTGTGTACATGTTGTATCCAGGAACTTCGGTGGTTGTTTAATTTCATTTCAGACTTCGTCGAAAGATTTTCCTTTCGCTGTGAAATAGATATCACATTCTTTAGCTAATTCTTGCTGTTTCAACTATTTATTTCCTTGGCATATTGCGACGTGTGCAGCTGTTTCTCCATCTAAAGCTTGAAACAATTAACTCCTTGAGTGTTTCGAAATCTTTTACTTCTCTTCATTTACAGTAATAGTCCCATGTAGCTGTTGGTCGTGAAGCAAACTCGACATGCGATTTGCTGGAATAACGTTTATTTCTTCTAAAACTTTCTAAGCAGGCTTGAGGAGTAGGCTGATATTTCTTCGGATTAAGAGTTTTCACTTTTTCGTAATTTTGCAGATCTTCATCTTTTATATAAATGAGGACATTTGAAGTTTTTTCTCCAAGCAGTTTCAATAATATTTCCCATTTGAATTCTTCTGGAGCTTTCTTGTGTTTAAATGCTCTTTCGATAGAATAGAAAAATATATTCCATGTCTCCTCTCTCTTCGTTTTTGGTATAGTCAGTGTTTCTACTCCTTTGATCAACTTGTCAAGGGAAATTTCGGTTTCTCGTCTTGTGGTTTGGATTGAACTACTTCCTCCATTATGAGTTGCTGGAATCTTCGCTAATTCTATTTCGTTTTCTCAATCTCTCTTCTTCCATTTGCATTCTTTCGGTTTCTTCTTTTCTTCTTCTATTCTCATTTTTCATTTCTTCCTTTCTCTTTCTGTTCTCCACTATAGTAATCAGAATTTCTTTCACAAAATCGAGATTTTCGATGCATTCTCTGCTATTCTGGTGTCTGTGTTTCAGTTTTGCCAGCTTCATATCTGTAGCTGCTACTTCGCCAATTTCCAATAAAACAGTTACCAAATCTTCTTTCTTCACGTTTTTGAACATTTTCTTTAAAAAAAATTCAAACTTCACGATTAAATAATTCTCACGCTTTTACTCCTGTACGGAAATGCGAACTTTTTTCATGTGTTAGACGTAATTTTAGGCCACTTTCCTTTTTCACAGCTCTGAGCACTTGTTCTCGTTATGCAGAGCGTGTTGTAATGGCTTCGTGGTTGAGAAGGCCCAGTTTGACAAAACGAAACAGAAAATTTATTAAAATAACATGAAGGCATATAAATTTAACGCGGACCACAGCGGCGCTCCTACAACATTGAAAAAGCGAGCACCTCGCTCCTCCGCGGCGTACATTCAACTACGCTAAATATAACAACCTTTTTGAAAGAAGAGGCGAAACGCGCCAAGCGAACTTTCTTGATCACCAGACAGTCGCCAGATACTACAATGGTGTCTTTTGCAACGTTATTATAACACCAAGACAAGCGTCATAACGTATAAATTTTTGTGCTTTGGTCATAACATATAAATTTCTTTTCTTCTTATTTCTTATTCAGGTTGGACCCACGATTGTTGTATCACTTTCCAGATTCCGCGTAACATAATGCAAACCCAACCAAGTGTTACTACGTGTAGGATTAAGCCTTTAGTTAATTATACTTTTGTGACAACATTTTTCTTGGCACTGCATTTTCTTCGTGGGTTGTGTCTATACATATACACAAGCAATTTTGCTGTTTTAAGTGTGTTCCTCTTAATTGAACTGCAAAGTTCCTCTGTGAAAATGCTGTCTATTATTTTCTTTAAAGACAAAAAAATGTTTTGATTGTATACCCAGTTTAAAACCCTTTCAATTAAAAACAATCATGGGGACAAAGGAAGGAAAGAAAAATATTCTTTAGAAATGAAATATATTCATTATTAATTCAGAAAATATTTTGATATTACTCTTGTAGTTAAATCTATAACTTTCATATAAAAGCTTTTAACATCAGACATTTTTCAGTGCTTTGTAAAAAACAATTTTTCTTTTGGAGGGATTTTTTAATATATTGTATTTCTTTAATTTTACTCAATCTCGTAGCTCAGTTGCTTTATTCAAACCTACAAATAAGCATTTTGCTAGCTTTGTTCATTTAATTATGGCAAAGCACTCGAGGGCTATCTTTCTAAGGGGAAAGTTGCCTTCGTGAGGACTTTTTAAGGAACATACATATTACAAATTACAAATGACATATACATATTACAAATAAGGTTAGGTTAGGTTATTCAGTTATGGCAAAGCACACGAGGGCTATCTGCCTAAGGGGAGGGATGCCTTCGTGGAGGACTTTCTAAGGGAAACTGGCTCGTATACACGTTACACAGGGGGAAAACCACGAAAACGCCCATGCAGCCGGCCCGTTCGCGGGATTCGAACCTCGGACCGAACTACCAGTGTTCAGCGTCTTTACCGCTCGGCCGCTGGTGGGCCAATATTACAAATAAGGAAAACCGCGAATATCCCGATGCACTCAGCCCGTTCGCCGGGAATCGAATCCTGGACTGAATTACTAGTTTTCAGCAGCTTTACCACCTGACCGCAGACATTTTGTTGAATATGTAAAATTATTAGGTCCGGTTATATAAAAAAAGAAACTTATAACGTCTTGTGTGCTTGGCTATCATAAACTGAGTTAGAAGTTAGAACAATGTTTAGTAAATAAAAGCTACGTCTTTGAAGTACTACAAAGTCAAGAGAAGGGGTAAAGAACCGTTTAATAATTCAAATAAAGTTTGCAGACGGCTCCAACTCGTGGTTTCAAAAGCCAGCACTTTTGGCTTAACTCAAAAGTTAATAAATAACTTAGAATTAATGAAGTTAAATACAGCCTGGTGGCTTTACAGGTTAACTATGACTTGAAATATTCGGTGTAAACAAGCCTAGTGGCAAGACTAGATTAACCTCACATAAATACATTCGCTAAAAAAATCAAAGATTACACAGTGGCCTTCAGGCAGGCAGAACACGCTCTGATTTCACCTTCAAAATTTTCTCTGAAATACTAATTTCTTTCTACCTCATTTGAATACACCCACGCTAGTCGATATACATTCTGACAACAAAATGTGAGTTGAAAGCAAGAGCGATAGGAAAGCTAATTGAAAATAAAATAACTGTTAAGTAAATTAAATAAATCCCCCATAAATTTCTTCTAAATAGTCCTCAATTTATCCATACGACTACATGTTGTTTTTTGATAAAATAGCTGTAAAATATATATGGTTATATCTTGAGTGAGATGCTTGCTTGAATATGAATGCAACTTAAGCATAATCAAGTTTAATAGACTAACTTAAGCATAATCAAGTTAAATAGAATCATATTTATTCCATATTCTTCTGAAAACTTTGGCTGAAGTACGTGCATGGTAAGACTTAAGTCTCTATGCTTGTAGGCACTAAAAACCTCCGAAAAATATTTATTGTAAGTGCTAGATAAGGAATGTAATACTAAAAGTCAGACTGAAGAATTTTATTTCAAATTATTTATAATATATACATATGTATATAAATACAGCATTTAATCGAATTTAAAGTATTATATCTTTAATATGATCTAATATTTTTAATATATTGAATCTAATATTTTGGAACGATAATATTTTATTAAGTATATAAAATATTTGAATTTGAATTTGAAAAACTACTAAAATCGCCTTTTCAATTTGGCAGTTTTCTCTTCTGTCCTAAAAGTCACAATACGCTTATAATTTATCTATTGTTAATTGCATTATTCCCATATTAATGGCTTTACATAGGATACTTAATAAATGCTAACGTTGTATAACTGCTGCATATGATACTTATAAAATGCTAGTGACGCACAAACATGCATAATGACAAGAAGTAAAATTCTTTATTCAATATCTCCACTAGCCACCAAGCTGTAAAGTCACTGAACACTGGTGTTCGACTCGAGTTCAAATCCTGGCGAACGGGTTGTCTGAAATAAATCTTTCATGGTTTTCATCACGCGTAACGTGGATACCAGCCACTTTCTCTTAAAAAGACCCTCCACGAAGGTATATTCCTCCCCATAGCAAATTATCCTCAAGTTCCTTTGCGTTTATCAATTATCCTAACTTAGCTTAACCTTTATCCAATAACATTCATGATAAAACTTTTAATAACCACAGGAACAGTAAAATGGTACTCTATCTCTCCATCGAAAAATAAAGTAACTTCACCATATAAGTATGCGTTGTGATTTATATTACATTACGCAGCCCAACCGGGATAGTGGTTAGCGACGCTGACTGCCGTACCGAAGGGCCCAGATTCGAATCCCGGAGAAGGCATTGATGTTTGTAAAGTATGCTGTATGGGGCACTCTAAATTTGCAGGGAGGTGAAAGTCCTCTCCAGAGGTTGGTGGGAAGGGAACCCTGGTAAGTGGTAGATCCTCGGACCTGTCCCCCGGGAAGCTGTCCCTCAAATTAGGGGGGGGGGACTAAGCCAAGTAGTGCGGTCACCTATGTGATGCTCAAGGCTCTTGCTAACAACAGGCGCAATTTTGCACTCCTTGCCACGATCAGTTTCGTGGGCTTGTTCGGATGTTACTGTCAGACAAGTGAGATAAGTCGTAACAACTACAACATGTTACATTATGAAAGAAAATTTAAATTTGTTTAATTATGCTATATATTTTACGCTTTTGGAGACCCACTGCTGTCCGAGTGATTAAGACTACTGAATACTGGTAGATTGTTCTTGTTTCAATGCCAGGCGAACAGGCTGACTGCCTGGAGGTTTCCTTCATGTGCATCGTGAATACGAACTAGTTCTCCTTAGGAAGCCCTCCATTAAAGCATCCCTTCCCTGTTACAGATAGCCCTCGTATGTTTTATCATATAAAAACAGCCGAAAACTTTTTACCTTTAATTTGTATTTAAAATTTATGTAGAAGAGTATTGTATGTAATTCTACAATTTCAAAATAATTTCTTATAAAATTCTAACAAACTGTTTATAAGTACGTATTCAAAATCTATCCTTCCCTTTTTAATATAATCCCTTTGCAACAGAATGAATACATTCGCAAAAAATTATTCAGATCGTTTGTGTTAATTATAAATAACATTTTTACTCCATTTTCAGAAAACCATTTATATAATGCAGCTACACCGACTTTTTGATGGAAATGACATACAGTGTGTGTGTGTGTAAGAAATAAAGTAATTTTACCCGCAGTCTGTGAAATTCTCTTTGTGTACTGTTCATGACTCTCAAATTTTATGTTTTTAGAAATTATGAGATTCTAAAAATTCCGCTCCCTTCTCTTTCATAAAACAATGCACGAAGCATTAAAATGTCAGCCGAGAAATAGGAAACAAAGCGCCCGAAATATCATCACGCTCCCGTTATCATGCTTATCTGGCGACTTCACTTCCTGGTGCAGCATATCTATTGGTAAGGCTGTCTCTGACCGGAAATACAATTTCATGCGCCACTGAACACTGGACCACCCTCGCTTCAAGGCTCCATGTTTTGTTAACATTTCTTTCTCTTTCAGAACATCGCATTGTGCTCCAATTCATATCAAAGATTATAAAGATAAGGGAATCCATTAATTAATCATTGAGCAGGAGTGATGGAGACATCAGAGAATGCAGTATTTAGAATATTTTAATGCAACCTCTCAAGGTCGCTTTGTTCTAATATATGACAACTCCCATTATAATCAATACACTCGTTGTCCAATAAAGAAGTGTCTTCTGTATTTGTATATGAATTGTTATTGTTTCTCGATCAATTCGTATTTATTTAATTCGACCTGTTTCCTATTTTTAATTCTAAAGGTGTGCGATTATTACTATTTTAATTAACTAGTTATTAAAATTTCAGCTTTGCTATCATTTTTCCTTTCTGTTTTCTCATCAAAATGCAAATTAGTTAGACAGTGTTTAAGTCTAGAGTTTTGAATTGTAAGATAAAGTGTTTTTCTGCCACGTTACTAGGTTTCGCCAGCTTTGATAAGACTGCAGTTCTTTGGTTTTGCGTTATTGCTGCCGACACTGTAATTGCTACGCCGGTGAAAGGTTTTGAGCCCACTTTAAATTAATTGTATAGTAGAATGGAAGAGAAACACGCCAATGTGACAATCAAAATCGCTGAAACAACCTTGTATTTGGCGTGCATTTACTAAAACACTCAATCCATTTCGAGGGCAGCTACAGGTCCCTCCTCATCAGGAGAACAAAATATCTAGAAAAAATCTATTAGTGGCTATCTTTTTTCTAGATATTTTGTTCTCCTGATGAGGAGGGACCTGTAGCTGCCCTCGAAATGGATTGAGTGTTTTAGTAAATGTACGCCAAATACAAGGTTGTTTCAACGATTTTAATTGTATAGTCTTTAACTATTAGACTTTGTTTCACTTTTGAAATTGATTGTTACTTTAAGTTACATCGCCACAAGTGGTGGCCGATTCTTGACAAACACGAGACGTGCAAGCTTTGTTTTAGTAAAAAGATTGGTTAAAATTTTTCAAAACTTCCGTTGTTACTTTAGATCAGCGATAATTCGCTCCACGTCTGTTAGGAGTCTGATACTAGTTTGTACTACCAAAGTAAGTCAAAATCTATAAAGGATATATTTTAAATAATTTTGAAAATAATTAATGGAGATGCTAAAAATATAAAAGTGGGTTAACATGCCTTTTTATTTTGGAATAAGATCTCTAAAGTTAGCTATTAAAAGAGCATGTGACATGTTAGGAATTCAATCAAACATATGTATAATGTTTATGATTTCAAACTTTGTAAGGATCTTAAGTTTGACTAACGTTTTCATCTTTTATTTTCCACTTCCGGCTAGAATTAACGCGTGAATATGTGTATGCAAATTGTACTTGCTAACACTTAAGCATTTAAGGTGTGGCTTTTTGCCAAGAGCGTAGAAGGTAGTAAAAGGAGAGAAAGTGAGCCATTTTGCCACAAGTCTTCACGCGAACTTGCCATCAGTTACTGTCCGCCTTTAAGGCCAGAGGTTTTAATCCTCTTGAAAGCTAAAGACGTATTGTAGTTTTTCGCAGTTTGCATACAGACGTAGTAATTTAAAAGGGCAGTTTTAGTGTTAGTCATCTGTGTATAATATTTAAAGTTAGCTCTTATTCAAATTTTATTTAGTTAGTAGTCTTATATTTTTACGTTCAGATCACAAGTGGCTGGTTTTTGTATCCCGGAGTGCGGGAGAGACTGTGAAACGAGGGAAAAAATAAAGGGTAATTTTAACCCTTCTCCTTTTCTCATCTTTACTACTCCATAGGACATAGTTTGCAGTCAACTCACTGTCCAGTCAGGACAAGTTATGTTCCCCAAACAAATAAGAAGAAATACAAGTCCTGATAACTTGAGAATTTTTGATATGTTAAGGAATTCAATCAAACATATATGTAATATTTATGATTGCGAACTTGACAGTTAGTTCAAAGAAACATAGTTATTTAGAAGAAAATTAATACGATAATGCTTCTATGAGTTTTAAATCTTTCTTCATAGAAAATTAACAGAAGTATAGAATAAATGATTGCCCACGTACTGTTAAAAGCAAACTGAAGGTCGGAGGTGGTTAGTTAAATTTATCGCAGATGATCTTTGCAAATGAAGGAGATATGCCTCCATTTGCGCACAGGAAAAATATTTCTTCTTTTTTCAGAATTGAAAGTAAGTATTGACTGAAAGTAGTATTAATTGAAAGTAACTTTGTAAGATTTATGTTATTTTTTAACAATTAAATCTCGTGGTTTATTTTCTGACGAGCCTTCTTTTTCGATTCCCTCCAGAAGCTGTAAAATTAATCACATTCTTCCGTTATGCTTTTGCAGTGTGACGATCAGCACAAGTCGTTCATTAGAAGGTTCAATATTCAACTCTAGAAAAAGACACACTTTTTTTTTGGAAGGAATCTTACTCCCAAACTTCTCCTTTATTCAAATATATAAAGTTAGCGGCTGTAGTAGCAGTCCTCTCGTATACACAGACAGATCACTCTCCCCCAGTAGCTTTTAATTTGATGTCTATCAGAGTGAAAATAGCTACTAAACTCGAAGTCCAGACGAGGGTCGGGAGAGCAGATTTCGAGGCAAACAAGGAATAAAAAATACTAAGTGGAATTTATAAAGCATCAGCTTCATTTACATTGTCCGTTAGAAAGTTCACAATACGTGTGATTGCTTATGTCAACATTGATCGTGAATATTTATCAGCTTTATGCTTTGATCATGGCAGCCAAAAAACTGAAACTTCTAAAATATTCAGTGCTAAGATCTGCAAGGCATGCGTGGAATGCTATTATTATGAGTAAGAGAAATCGACGATGGTGAATACTGAAACAACGACGAGTGGTTTTATTTATGCACTTTGATCGTACAAAAGAACTAGTACCAGTGCCGTTTAATACAAAGTTTTCAAAATGATTTTTGATTATTTAGGGCAGTAGTTTGTATTTTAGTTTATTCAGGACAGTAGTCTGTACTGCGAGTTTTAAATTATAGTTTAATAGTTGCGTTAAGTGCCAGCCTAAGTTAATGTGATGGAAACAAAATCAAAATATATTTTAAATTTTATGTACTTTTTGTAGATTACCATTGATATAGATAATTTAAATCTTCAAATATTTAAGTTTTCGAGATATATCGTTCAAACTCTTATTGGGACTAAATCGCAGAACTAATTGAAGATGCATATTTTAAGTTCGTTTCTAAATGACGTTATTATTCGAATATTTTTCTAGTCTTAAGTTTCACATTAATCTTGATCTGCAATAAATGCGAAGAACATATGACATTTATTGTCCTAATTACAAATTTTTAGATTTTCCTAGTAGCATTGCTTGTACACATTTTTGGATATCCGTTGAGAACAAGTTTGAAAGCTGAGATCCTTACTATCTTGTTTTTAAATGAACCCATTGTCTAGCAAGGTATGCATGTTTAGCTGTGCACAACTATATTGTATAATTAAGCTGTGAACTTCTTAAAAAAGGATATAAAATTTCAATCTTTCAGGTACTTGAATTAGCGCGTTTTTCCAACAGAATATTTTATAATGTCTGCTTGTCCAAACGAGAAAGTGATTCATATGCATTACTATGTGAATATCTGCTTTACATTAATGCTTTCCTGCATGAAAATGAGGTTTGCAATTCATTAAATCCAGTGCTGTACGAGGTGGTAATTCCAACAGTATGACACATTTTAAATCTACCGTCATTTTTGTGTGCCACCAAGAAGACTATATTAATAGAACTTAAAAGTTCAAAATCCTCTGAAGTCGAGTGTTTTGATGGCATACATCTGTTAACTTTTAAGTTAAACCATCAACATTTAGATGACAGTCAAGAAATTCGGGAAATGGCGATAAACTTAAATAACTTCTTTAAAATATGAATTGACTCTACAAGTTAGATAAAGGAACGTCTGTGAAGACATTGTTGGGTACTAATTAAATAAGCTTGTCTAATGCGTACAACTTGAAACGGTAAAAGGACTTAAATTTTCTACAAAAATGAAAGCCGGAGAAGTTCAGTCGCATCTGAAATGCTCCAGGATTGCATCTTTAGACTTTACTGATAACGTGACTGAAACTCCGATTTAAAGAAAGCATTCCTTAGAAGATGCTTATCAAGTATGACACTTTTTTAATGAAGAATTAAAGCTAGATTATGACTGCTAATGTATATTCTACCGAATTTTAATTTTTTTCCTGTTTTATATCACTTCAATATGTATGTGGAGTGAGATGAAAAGTATGATGATCGAATATCATAATTAGAGTTTCTGTCATTAATCGATTTTTATTTCCCGTTATATTCTGTGTCTGGGAAATGGCAAGGTCTGAAGATTGTCGGATTTTACAAGTACAGTAAGGAATAACGAAATTAATAAACAGTTTATTTCTGCCTTAAGATTACGCGGTATGATCACTAAAAAATCACATAACTCACTTTCCTTGATTTGCTATTAAAAAGAAGTTATATAATGAATCTTCAGAACTGTTTAATATTCATATTTGTAATTTTATACTTGAAATTATGCAAGTCAGATAAAAAGAAAATAAATTTGTGTGAAAGTATTCACATGTTAAATTTGAATGTCTAAAAAACATTTAAACTCATTTTCTAGATGGGAATTTGATTTGTGTGTGATCTTACAAGATTTCATGTTTTATTAACACTTAAGGATTTAAATTGCTTTTTCTTCTCCATTCTCATTCTTTGATGGATATCAGTCTCTAAAGAAGTATATGACATCTACAGTTAAGCTATAGCAATACTGCAACTCTGAGTTGATTCACTAAGCGCTGCTATATGAGCTATTTGGTGATTTGTCCGGCTAAACAAAAGAGCTTTATTAAAAAGAGAGCAATTACTTTTACGGAAAATTTCCAACAACTTCAGTAAGCGCCCTTTAATCTAACTTATTGTAGGCAAAATCTAAGCAAGTTTATAGTACAGAATTTAAATGGTATCAATTTTAATTTCACTTTTAATAACAACATCTACTTATGCGTTTCTTTCAGATATATTTTGTGAAAGGTGATAATTTACCATTTATAAAGTGAGACTAGCAACCTAAGTACCACAATTCTGTGGTAGATCATGCAATGTCATATCTTTTCTAGTTTAGAAATCAAGTCCGATTTCTTGCAAATCGTTCGCATGTTTATAAACACGCCACAGAATACGATGAGCTTTCCTTCATAACTTAAGAAAGACCCATAAACATGAGAAACTAAAGGATCGAATAGAGTATGTAGAGAATTGGCCACGTCCTCCCCCCCGCGTACTCTAATGATGTAACCGGTAATATATATCACTAGCATCGGAAAAACCGTGGTTTGAACCTCAGTAAGGGCATAGTTGATTTCCGCGTTTCTTGCTCCAAGGGGGAAAAACTGAAAGCTCTGCAATGAAACTCTGAAGCCTTACTAAAATAATGGATAATTCCTCACCATCTAGATTTGGCTACTGGTC
>KK120221.1:222155-247720 GCA_000611955.2 Stegodyphus mimosarum
TTTTGAGGAAAAGTGCAACGAGCACTTATGGCGCAACTGGTAGTATGCCTCGTCTCTATAGCTTGGAGACGTTCGCGGTTCGAATCTCATCGAGGGCTTTGTTGGTTGGTCACGTTTCTTACTCTGAAGAAATTCTAATAGCTCTCAGAATGGTTAGGACTTTTGTTGATGGTTTTAGGATGTAGGTGGTTCTACGAAAACCATATAAGGTATATCTCCCACATTCTTAGCATGCCTTCGTGGTGTAATGGTCAGCACACTGAGCCGGTATTTCAGAGGTCCGTGGTTCGATTCCCGGCGAAGGCGCTGCTAATTTTTCATGTCTCTTGCTACGAAATAACCTAATGTCTCTACAAGTTGGGTCCTTCGCCGGGAATCGAACCACGGACCTCTGAAATACCGGCTCAGTGTGCTGACCATTACACCACGAAGGCATGCTAAGAATGTGGGAGATATACCTTATAACCATACTGCCATTAAAATCATGATTACAAGAAATCATATTCCACTTTTTGTCACAAGCAGTTTATTTTACTGTATTGCTAAATCAAAATAATCTTTCATTTAATTTATTCATAAAATTTAAACTTTAATGTAGCATGCGATTTAAAATTTGTTTATTTGACTGAGTTCATGATACACGTTAATAATTCACGACTAATTCTTAGAAACAGAAAATGTTAATAGTAGCAATTTAGATCTCACATAAATTTTATCTTATTTCAAAATTCGCCGTGAAAATGTATAGGGAATATGTCAACAGCGGCAATTAAAAACATCTGAAGAGAGTTTTTAAAAGTGTAAAAATATAAGAGTATTTTTCTTCAAACTTAATTTTGAAAATAAAGTAATAAAATGAAGTGTTCTGAACGTCTTAGTTTTAAAAATAACAAATTGTTAACTAATATTTCAGTCAATAACTTCTTCAGCATTTTAGCGTAGTTTCTCTAACTTTTAAAAATCTTTTCAGTTGAATTCATAATTAAGTATTCAAAAGGAAAAAATAAATGTTACATCCTGAAGAAACATCTACACACATAAAAACATATGACATGCTGACAACATTTTAAAAGGTTAATAAGTTTTTAATGAAATATATATTTTGAGCTCGTAACAGGGATAAAATAGTGAATATGAAAAATAAAAGGACTTCTTTTAACATATAATTCATATCTTCAGTTCAGTCGCTGGGCATGTCACCCATACTTGTTCAGATTCACAGATGGTCTGAAGAGATGACCACAATTAAAATAATCGTCGTCCTTTATTCCATTAGCTAAGTTTTCCTAGAAAAAGATTGAAAAGAAAAAGAAATCAGAATTTTTCAATCATATGAAATAATTTCTATCACCCTTCTTACTAAAGACGCATTTGGAGAATTTTCTATAACAAAAAGTACTAGTATACAAAACTGTTAAATAGTAGTATGTCATTTACTTTTCTTGCGTCTACGGGGGAAAACAAAGGCAAGAAGATATCAGTTGTACACATGAACCACCCTTTTTTTAACTCCTGTTCATGTACTGACTGTTTTTAATAAAATAGCTTGAAATAGAAGATCATATGATAAAATAATAGAGGTATCGAAACATTAATTAAAAATTTAATTCCTTTATTTATTACTTATAAACTAATAAAATTTTAATTAAAAATATTTTGTTTTGGGCTTTAATTTGAAACAGAGATTATCTGAAGCTCTCAAGTTTTGACATCCCATATCGCTGACCAGTAGTCTGTAACGAAGAGTAGTCTGCAATCTATGGAATCCAAGTCCCAGAAAAATTACCGTTATATTACCAATTTGAAAGTAATTTGATCCGCTTCAAGAACCTATCAGCGAATGAAAAAGGTTGGTGAACAATGGTTGTTTTTCACTGAATTTTAATTTTGGCTACACGCATTTGCTAGTGGTTTACTTCATAGGTAATTTAGACCCTCTGAAATGTTGCCCAAGAAAAGATAAAGTTTCATAAAGCCGATAATCTTCGAGTGTTTCTCCACGATCTATGAGTCAACTTCTGCCAACTATTCAAGAGACTGACGACTTAAATCTCAGCAGAAGTGTATGGTTCATTTAGGAAATATTTAAGAAATGGTTAAATGAAACGACAGGAAAAATTTAAGCACGTACATATAATTTTCTTTGGTTTTTATATGAACTTATCCATTATCTACTTTCATTTACAAGAATATGCGTTGCATTCAACAGATTAATATTTAAGTCTAAAAAGCTTTAAATTAACAAGTTAAGATCATCAATTTTAAAGGAAAAATAAGGCTGTTCGTAAACTACTCCATTACCGACGAAGACACAAATGCTATATCAAGTTTTATATATTTTTTGTACACCACACGATTTTAAATTCCTACAAGAAAATCCAAACATAAAATTCCTGTTTTACAGTTTACTCTTTCAAATGTAAGGAACAAGTTCGGATATCTAAAAACTCGATATCCACGTATATTGAAAAAATTAAAAATTAGAAAAATCGGATCTTTGTGCTTTTTTCATCATTCAAATCTTTCGAAACCTGATCTAAAAATCATTAAAAGTTTTAACTCAGAAATGTGGATAAATTAGTTTTATTGATGTCCCAAAGAAGAGTTTATTAAAGAAAAAAGCCATAATTACATTTTATTAATTTTTGGATCACGGCTACCAACTCGTGGAAGGTTCGAGCACCACTCCTAATCTTTTGGAAAGAACTTAGGATTCCACGTTTATTTTTTGGGTACGTTAGGAAAAAAACAAAAGAAAAAACTATCCTCCTCTACATCTTCTTTACTTTAAAAAGGTCATGAAGAAATAGAAAGGGTTTTGAATATGCCAAAAGCCCACAAAGGATGTCTTCTCAGTGAAAAGATGGCTTTGTGGAGGGCATTCTAAAGGAAAACAACTCGTATTCACATTATACAAGAGAAAAATTACGAAAGCCCGTTTGGCTGATTCATAAACTTCACGAACTACCAATATTTATCTATATTAAAAACTCGGCTACCGGTGGGCCTCTCTTATAAGCAGAATTATATCTGTTCCTTTACTTCTTCACTAATGCCTCTTTACTTATTATATATGATAAAAATCTATAGGCTATTACACGTGAGGTGACCTCCCTCTTATGGGATTAATTCAGCTAACTAAGAAAGAGCTCTTTACAGGAATTTAAGAAATAACCAGCTTATATCAGGGTATCAAGAAAGAATTTGAACATATATTCAAATACTTTTTGTTAAATTATATTGGACCGCACGATTCAAGAACTTTAATTCTGTATTGCATGTATTAAATTTTATTAGACTTTTCTCAACAAACGCAGGTGTTTTTGAGTATCGCATTCTTGAATTTGTTTTCCATTAAATGTGAATTTTAAATTTTGCTTTAATTAAAAAATTTAGTTAAAATTTTTCTCATTTTTCTTTCATCTTACATAAATGATTCAATGTCCGAAAGATTTGAAAAATTCGATAATCATGTAGGTTTCAAATTCGGATTGGAGAAAATTTAGGATTCGTCCACCTCTAACAACAAATTATATGCTGATACTGATTTTAATGTTTATGGGATCAGCAAGTTTCAACTATCGTGTTAGCTCAGTTAGAGTTGTGACTATAGTATATAGGATATTATGCAGGGTGTTTCAAAAAGATGGGAAAAACTAATAAATACTCGCAGAATACAGATTTCTGCCAAAGAATGTGTGAGGTTTAGCTATTTATTTTTAGATAATAGTTCATTTTAAGTTGAAGCACACTTTTCATTCTAGAACGTAAATGAGATAGCGAGAGTTATTCAAATTAAGATAGAATGAAGTGCTATTAAGCAAGAGTTTCGGAAGTTATTTTAGAGCATGTCTGCCTATTCCAGACCACTTTGTGCTGTGATTATTAACAACTTCCGTTAGCGGCGTTGATGAATTCTCGCCTTTAGGCTTGTCTCGTCAACTACAGACCAGAGCTCTTCGTGCGCGTTAAAGTACTCTGTGAGCCATTAGGCTAACTTACAACACTTGAAATTATTATTTGTTACGTATATCTGTTAAGACAGAAGTGCTGGCTTCCTGTAATCCAAGTTGGGTCATTTGTTAATTTCATGCTTGAATAAAAGGGTCTTAGACACCCTTCTTCTTATCTGTGTTTAGTTTCAAAAGGCTAGAAGATAATTCTTCTAACGTCCTTGTAAACGTTTATGTTTCCAAAGAAGCATAGTCTATACGGTATATACGGTCGAAAATGAAACTTAAAGGTGATACAGGGTATTTCCTTGCAACAAGCAACACTTCCCCAGATATTGCACCTCAGGTTCAACTTATGAGGCGACGGATCAGTACATGATCGCCAAGAATGCCCATTTGCACTTCACATCTGGAAAGGAGGAAATGCCGTATTTTCATACAGGAAATTTCGCTAGTATCGCTGGAGGATTTTCGAGCTACGTATGTTTCAGCACGATGGAACAGCATGATTTAGACAAGACGAAAGAAACTACCCACCTGTCACTTTCCCGGATTATTAGATTGGACGAAGTAGTCCCATACTTAGGCTGTTACGATTGCCTGATCTCTAGAGTGATATTTTTTCCTGAAGACATCTCAAGAGCCTGTAAGGTTTTAGTTAAACTAACCAAGTTTATTTTAATTTAAATCTTTTCTATCTCCTCTCTGCTTCAACTTCCTGTCAGAAGAAGCGCGCGTTTTTAGCTTATGCTAATTTTTGAAGTTCAGCCAAGCACTATTTAAGACAGAGGTAGAAACCTCTCGGTGTGTGAGAGCTTTGCCTCAGATCACGGTCACGCTGCTCAACGTTCGCCTGACCAGCTAGCAGTTTAAATTTATAAGCCATAGTGCTTACTACGTGATTGCATTGTAAAATAATTAAAGTGCGGTAGTATTTAGTACACCTTGCTACGCACCCTTTTCGGTAGAGGCCAATCTCCGCGAATTGCTCTGCGAAGCAAAGTTTAATTTAAGTTATATTTTAATTTATTTAAATTTATTTGATTGTTAAGTTCGACCAAAGTGTGGTCTGTTACGTTCTGTATCTCTCCCGAATTGGGAGGTTTGTTATTAATAGTGAATTAATAAAAAAGGATTTCAAATCCCTTTACGTGCAGTTATTCTCCAGCCCAGCAGTTACACCAGAACATAGCGTACCTTCCGCTCCCTGTTCCAGTTCAGGACTTAGGACGTAAGGATAAGAACCCTTTACAGAAGTTACCATGTCCTCAAAGAATACACACAGAATGCTAAGTCCTGATAAGCCTCATCATCATCAAGTTCTCCATCACTGGCTTGTGTTGGCTGCTGTTTTCCGAGTCCCGTTGTAATTATTCACAATGAAATTAATTTTTATTATCCCTGTCACTTTTATATTTGCTCCTTACTTCCTTGCGTACACTATCAAGTATCATCTAGTGTGTTTATATTTTATATTCTACCGTCTATTCTGCCCTATCAGTGGCCGAGTAGTTAAGAGCACTAAATACTGGTTGTTCGATATCATTCTGATTCGAGCCCAAGCGAACGGGATGGCTACATGATGGGTTTTCTTGGTTTTCCCCCCTTTGTAATATGAATGCAAGTCAGTTTGCCTCAGAAAGTCCTCTACAAACGTATTCTTGGTAAATAATAACTAATATTTTTAATAATACTCTATGTACGCCCAATATGGTTGCTCTTTTTTGCCTAATTTTAAATTTTATTTTTGCATATTTCTTTTACATGTTGATTTTATTGATTCATTTAAATGATTAAATTAATCGGTAAAAAAAAAAAACGTAAAAGTCACTGAAAACGCAGTTTAGTATGAAATGAAATAACTTACTTCCCAAAGTTTTCTGCCTGTTCAAGGGTTTCAGGAACTGGAAATGTATTAGTTTCGGGAAGTCTGATAACCAGTAACGCACTGATAACTGAAAGACCTCCAAATATTCCAAGAGGCACTGCTGGACTTGTAACATTACCCTATTACGAAATTTGGGAGAAAAGTGTTAAAATTAACGGTTCGGTTTTAAAATTAACATTACTCATGAAGATTTATAGTATAAACTAAGCATAAATAACGTTAAATCAAACGAAGAACTGCAACAATGATTGTTTGGAATACTCTTAAAAGGTATTGATTTTTGAAATTTTAGATCGCTTCTTTCTGTACGAATATTTTATTACCTTATTGATCCTCCATTTGGTGGTTCAGATATGGTACATTTATCCCTATCGAGGCAAAAATACAAATACTTTAAGTTAAATGCTTTAATTTTCGCAGAAGATAACAAATTAATCAATTTTAAACAGCTTGAAAATGTGAAAAAGAAAAATCATTAGTTGAAATGATAAATTCAAGATATGAGTTTTTGGAAATATTAAATAACAGAATAAATGAGAGGCTGAATAATATTAAAATAAACAATTTATTAAAATTGCTTATGCAATATTGTATGTTTTTGAACCTACAATATTAACTGGGGAAGCCGTAAATAAAATTCACTTACTAATTAAGGATTAAACTAATAGTTAATTCAAGAATAATCATACAAGTGCTAACAAGTCAAACAACTTAGTAATCGTAAGTGATAAATAGATTGCGTTGTGTATTTAAAACTCGGGGCCGAGCTTATAAAGGATCGGATAAAGGATTTAACGATATATAAGAAAAAACATAAATAGATATAAGGAAACATAAAATAGGTTCCAGATTAAATACAAGTTTATTCAGACTCCTCAAGATTTAATTAAATTTCACATTATTTGTAATTAATTCTGGCCAGTTACTTATTTCAGTTACACAATCTGAATTAATCAATTTATTTATATCATTTTTACATTTAAATTAAGGATTTCCTATTTCCTTTTTAATTAACTTAATGATTTGGTACTTTATGACCCGATTAATTTAAAGTTAACCAGAACTACTACAGTAAATTCTAGAATGGTCAAAAGACATCACTTTCTACAAGGTTTACCTCTGAAAATACAACATCTGTACTAAGGATAATTTCACAAAAAAAAAAAAAAACTTTATTTTTATACCATAATTAACTTAAACAGATTTTCCATTTTAGACTCTGTAAGGAAAGAACTCGGAATGGAGCGAATTTTCAAACATTCATAATTAATTTAGACTCAAAAGTTAAATAAGAAAAATATAGTCCGAATAAATATTTAAGAATTAATTTAAGGTCTCAAAAAATGAATACACAGGAATGACTTATCTGTAAGGTAGACAATATGAAGAGGGCCCGGAAGTGACTTGTCGAGAACTTGTATTCCTGGAAAAACCATATCATCCGGAAGAAGGAGGAACAGAAGACTACTTTACTTCACATTCAGGAACTACGCCCGAAGTTAGACAAGCGCCTGGCCCCAGCCACCACCCCAAGCTCTTATTGGACACTACTTGTGATGTCATAGAGTGACGAAATGAATTCCCCGCGGCATTTTTGCGCGCGAAAAGCTTGCTTTAATTGCAAATACTCTGTTACATTCCACAAATTCACATTTATACAAAACATAACCAAGACCAAAAAAGTATAACTTCACCTAACTTACACGAAACCGATAATAAAATCTCTTCAACCTGACGTCATAAACGGCAACCAATAAGAACAGGGGTGGTGGCTGGGGCCAGGCGCTTGTCGAAGTTAGGAAGCACGATCCTTTCAAACGTCCTTAGGTAACGCTTCAGCAATCTCAACAAGTGAGAACGCCTACATCTGGTTTTCCATTGAAGAACATTTTTGCCACTGGTAAAGTGGAGAAGAACTTCCAAAAATTCGCCGCCCGGCTGTCGAAATAGGATCTCACATCACTGAAAAACGTAGCCTATTCAGCTAGGAAATTTTACAGAACACTGGAGCCGATTTTCATCATTCTACGATACTTGAAAAAAAGTTCTCGATTATTTAGGATGCCAACAATCATAATTTCAGCCTTCGGTTGTAATTCGAAGCTCAAATGGAACGTCTTGGCAGTTCACTGCCTTAGCAGATTAGGGCAAGAACGGCTACATCATAAAGACGTCAAGCAAAATTAAAGTCCCACCTCTCACTTCCAGATGAAGACCAAAATATGAAAGATCTTCAGAAGAATTCGCTCAATAATTCAGAAAGATCGACACCCAACATCATCTTCAGAATTTATCTAAAACACGCGGCCGGGGAGCCTAATTACCGCTTCCAGCCGTAAGCACTACTCGAAGACAAAAAACTGCATCTCTTTCTTCATCACAAGAGCACCAAGTACTCAGTCTGAGTGTCAGTCGTAAAGTCCTTCAAAACTCGAATTTTTTTCTTCTCCTTCACAAACACGTCTCCTAATTCATTTATCGCTTCCCATTCTGGGACTAAATTTCCGTTTTACACTGAATGACCGAAATAAGGCTCACCAACGCATGTGCACTCTTCTCTCACTTAACCAAAAACCGGACACTCCGATCGCCAAAAACAAAATTACTTCCCCTTCACGTAAAACTTGTCTTTAAGGTCAACCGCACGAAAGAAATTTGTTCTAGAACTTTTCAAGGGACAAAACAACCCTGCGAAAGCATCATTTATCAAAATTCGCCTCCCTTCCCGAATTCTGTTCACAATGAACAGAAATTTAAGTAAGGGAAAATAAATAATAATTTGTAGAAGCATTTGTTTTTCCCCAAATTAAAGCATTAATATAATAATTCAGAATTAAATAAACTTAAGATTTGCTAACTAAGAAAAATAATTAACCTAGTTCTTTATAACGAGATCAAACAATTATCTACACAACACTTATTTGAAAGTTAAGAATTATTTACCTTAATTTGAACAAAATATGATACTAAATGGTCAAGAATTTTTATTTTAAAACATAATTACAGAAATATTTACAGAATTTTACTTTAAAAACCCTATTAAAAGTTTTGAAAAATACATTGCAGACCATTAAAATTGCTACATCAGGAAGGAAAGCAAACAGCGGAGTACATATATACACTCATGTCCATAAATTAAGGATAATTCGGAGTCACGCGGAAATCGAACTCTAAAATAAATATATCACCTGTAAAATCACTACACACATCTTCAAGAATCATATGCAAATTTCAGGAAGTAACCAGATGACACCGATGGTACGTCACAATGACGAGAGTGTAAGAGAGTGATATATAAGGAATACAGACAAAGAAGTAAAATTGTTCGCAGGCGCTTTATAAGCATTTCAGTGCAATAACCGAATAGTTATGACACAAAGGACGCATTTGGATGATTTTTTACGTGGTAGAATTATCGGCCGTCTGGAATGTGGGCGTACCCAACTGGAAGTATCAGACGAACTTGGAATTGCCCAGAGTGTCATCTCCAGGCTTTGGCAACGATTCCAAGATGATGGTAATGTGAGTAGACGTTACAGCACAGGTCGCCCCAGAGTTACAACGCCGAATGAGGACCGGTATTTGGCAGTTACTGCCAAAAGAAACAGGCGGAGCACAGCCTCAGACCTGTCTCGTCAGCTCTCTTCAGCCACTGGTACGACAATTTCAAGGCAGACCGTGTACAGACGCTTAGGGCAGATTGGTCTATATGCTCGTAGACCTGTCAGATGCGTTCCACTTACTGCAACTCACTGTCGCCTGCGGTTAGCCTGGAGTAGAGAGCATGCATTGTGGACACCGCAACAGTGGGCTTGTGTGATGTTTTCCGACGAGTCCAGGTTTAGCTTGCAGTCTGATTCTCGCCGGACTTTCATATGGAGAGCTCCAGGTACCCGTTACCACCAAGAAAACATCATTGAACGACACCGTTACGGTGGTGCAGGAGTGCTCGTTTGGGGTGGAATTATTCTGGGTTCCAGAACTGACCTGCATGTTCAAATTGGAACCAAAATTGGAACCATGACAAGCCAAATTTATCGAGACGTCATTCTGGAACAACATGTACGTTTGTTTCGGGGCGCCATGGGCGCACAATTTGTGCTTATGGATGACAACGCCCGTCCTCACCGTGTAAACATCGTGAGCGAATGTCTTCAATCGGAGGATATCACCCGTATGGACTGGCCAGCATTCTCACCGGACTTGAATCCAGTAGAGCAAGTGTGGGACATGCTTGGTCGACGAGTTGCAGCCCGTCAACCTCCTCCTACATGCCTACCGGAACTTCGGAGAGCATTGCTTTTTGAGTGGTGTAATATTCCCCAAGATCAGATCGATAATTTGATACTCAGCATGCCTAGGCGTTGTACGGACTGTATTGCAACGTCTGGGAGACATACAATGTATTAACAATCATACCAACCATGTAATATTGGTTTTTTGTTAATAGGTTTTTTTTGTAATTTGCTCCAGAGAGAAAAAATCGCTATTTTTTTAATAATATCAAACATATAGCATCTTTTTTTGCTCTTTACCTTTTGTTTAATAAATAAGCTTTACAAATAACTCAAATTTGTTTTGCTTCTAAGTCTTCCTTTGTCTGATTTTGCATTATCCTTAATTTATAAACATGAGTGTAGTATAATGGGATCAAGGCATGATTAAATTTTCAGAAGGATTGGGGAAGATATTGTGCCGAAGAGCTGCCACCTCCAGCAGCAACAACAGCTGTAATCAGGCTGGCTATCGAGTGGAACTGGGCTTGGATGACATATACGGGTACTTCATTCTATGCAGCTTCAACTCTATACCAAAGCTCTTTAATCGTGGTGGCCGGCGAGTGAGAGTGATGCCAGTCATTCGGCAACCCATCACCTGATGTTCTCAACGGATGTAAAATCTGGAGAATGTGCTAGTCAAGGCAACCAGTCGAATATCCTCAGGTTAGGACACTACGCTCAATGTGCGGTCGTGCATTATTTCGTTGAAGATGGCTCCCCGCAAGCCTCGAACATAGGGCACAGCCATGAGCCTTAACGCGTCGAAAATGTAACAAAGGCTGTCCATATTATCAGCTACGGAGAAACGAGGTGACAGGGATGTGTGCCTAATGGCACTCCATGTTAGTACGCTAGATGCTGGGTCCATATGATGAGGACGAATGCAATCTGGCAACTTTTCTTCTTCTCGGTGCCTCCACGCACGGATTCGTTCATCATAATGATATACGCAGAGCTAAGATTCGACTAGTACTGCGTGGTGCCGCTCCTGTTTCGAATACTGTCGTTCATCGCACCACTGTAGGCGTGCATGTCTCTGTTGTAGCATCAAGAGAAGCCGCAACATTGGCCGTCGTGCTGACGGTCCTTGATGCTGAAGAAACCGTCGCACTGTCCATGCGGATACTTGTCATCCTGCACACGAACCATGTTCCTGACGAGTACGTGACGTGGCTGTACAATCTCTCAAGCTAGAGATAACAACATATCTATCCCATCAGGCGTTAGTGGTCTTGCATGTCTGGCCCTCTGCAGTCGCTGATATCCTGCATGGCGTTCAGTATGATCTTTTTGTACCGATTGATTCTGTATTTGCTGGACAGTCATGGGATCCCGATCAACACGACAGTATGTCGCAGTATGATAAAAGGAAAAAAGATTGGCTACGATCCTGCCGCGGCTGAATTATGGCACGTGCTGGTAGGAGTTGGTCCTTCTTACAAGAGATAAACGTGATCTTTACACAAACAATTTTCAAATGAGAAATCCGCTGTGATATCTTTCCATTTATGCACACTGTAGATGACGTTGATCATATCTGCTTAGTGCACATGCGCTGGAATGCTAATCATTTGAATAATCCCAGTATGTCATACCTTTCATGCAAATTTGACATTTGTTGTACCCAGCCTTCATTGTGTAGCAATTTTAATGGTCTGCAATCCATTTATGGAAACTGTAATTAGTTACCACTTGCGAAATTTTTATATTTGAGGTTTTTTTACGATTAAAAAAGGAAAGAAAACGCCGGCAAAAATTGTTTCTCAACGCAACCAATATATTGGTGGCTACTATTCTAGTTGCTTTAGGGTTTGAAATCTGTGATTCCAAAAGGCAGGACGAGCTATTTCTATAAAACAATGTAAATGCGCACCATTATGAAAAACGCCGGATGACAAAAAGGTGTCGGCGATCAGTTTTAAAAGGTGAGAAACTGGCCTACCAATGACCGTGCAATAAAGTTGATAAACTCTGGTAGCTCGACTTGAGTACGAATCCGGCGCACGGGCTGGTTGCATGGGCGTTTTCGTGGTTTTATCCATATGTAATGTGGATACGAGACAGATTTTCTTAGAAATTACTCCATGATCCAACCCTCCCTTTAAGCAGATAGCCCTTGTGAACTTTGCCATAATCCAATAAACCAAGCTTAGCGAGAAACTAATTTTCAGTTTATGCATGTTCTTTTATGCCGCGGCACCGTTATGAAAATTTATGTCTTTTCGTACAGGGTACACTTTCATAAAGATGTGGCACCGTTATTTCAGGGCGTCGTTATGAAGCGGTTCCGATAAAAACTGCGAAGTTACTCAGAGTGTTAAATAGTTTTGAGTTATATACACGTGCATTATTTCACATGAACTGCATACAAGGGAATTTATATATTTAATGACAAAACAATTATATCTACTATATATTTCGCATTATATGTAAGCGGATATTTGATGATGAAAATAATATCTACATCATTAAAGAAAATAAGAAAATAAAATGGTTGTAAAATCTAGATAATGTAAACAAAACGAAAACAGATTTTGTGATCAGGTAAAATCAGCCATACGACTCAAAGAGTTAAGTAGTGACTGAATTACATTTAAGTGCCTTCCTTATTAGATATTTAAAGATGTAGTGCATCGTTTTAGTTTCTAACCAGTTATCTTATATTCAACATCTTTTTTTACTATTCAACCGCTTTCTTAACTTTCTTGTTTCCATTTTCTTGCCAGAATGTAAAATTCTAGCTTGTACGATATTCAAATGAGATAAAAAGAAGAGAATATTTAAATGAAGGTTTTAGAGGGTAGAATCGGAGCGTTTTCTGCCTGCTGAAGGCCACGTTGCTAATTTGATTCTCTTGCTAGTATTCTGCGGCGTTGCGTTATTCTCTCCATTAGGCTTGTTACGCCGACCTTAGGTCAGAGCCAGCTTGCAAATTATTCGAATTGCGCAGCCGTTAGGCTAACTTACTTGTCTCAGTTTTCTTTAATCCATTACTTTTGATTTCAGCCGTACTTGTTGCCTCTTTGTAAGCGCGAGTGGTACCGTCTCTTTACTTTGGTTTGAGTCAAATTAAAGGGCCCTTTATAACATTTCCGCTTTCTGTGATACTTATAAGACATAGTGATAACTCATTAATAGTCTCTACAACGTTTCGCATATTGTACGTAGCAGAGAAGGTAAAACGTTACAAAGTTTTGCCACCATTCTATGCAAGGAGAAATAATATCATTCAAGTGCAACTACACAAAATTTGCATTAAAATTATTAGCACGTAGTAGCATATTTTGCTTAAAAACGGAATTTCAGGTAAGTATGTTCATACGCATGTAATTCCGTAAAACATGCTTTTCATTTCAAACTATTCTGATTTTAATTTTCTTAATAATAATTTCGTAATGCAATGAATATCTCACCAAATCTCTCATAAAAGGCGCTATAGCAGAGCCAATTCTTCCTATTGTAGAGCTAGATCCAATTCCAGCGTTTCGAGCTACAGTTGGGAAAATTTCAGCTGAATATACATAAACGATTGTAAAAGAAGCCGAAACGAAAAGTTTGCCAGCCATCGCAAGGGATTTTTTTATTTCAGGAGCACCTGTTGAAAAATACGCGCAGCATATAAGAATAGCAAATCGTACAAACATTCCATAGAAATTTAAATTATAGAAAAGCAAACTATATATTTGACAATCACAGAATAAGAAAACTTAGATAATGAATACAACATCTAAAATTAAAATTTCTAATATTGTAGAAAGAAGTTCAGTTTGTTCTCGTTGTAAAACGAATTACGGCTTATTGTAAATTTTACGATACTTCTGTCTGTCTGAATAATATTAGGGGTGTCCAAAAGTTATTTAATTTCACGGAAATAATTTAGATTTTTTGCTATCCCTATAGATTTCAAGGAAATAATTTAGATTCTTTGTTTGTTAAGAATTATAGTTATTTAGCATTTTTCAACATGATTTGCATCAGCCTTTCTGTTACGACGGGCAGTTAATGCCAGATACCGATCTTCAGAAGCAGTTGTCATTCGTTTCCAACCTTGTCCAGGCCTCCTTACAACACTTCCATCATTTTGAAACTGTTTCCATAGCTTAGAGACTGTCTGTCTTGAAATATTCAGACATACGGCTGTTTCCATGATTGACTGCCCTGCTTCTAAACGGCCGATAATTCGCCACTTTACAGATTCTTCAAAATTATACTTCGAAGCCATAACAAACCGCTTTGAGTCCCTACACACTGAAATCAAACGCTATGTTGCAGAAATTCACTCAAATATTCAGTTTGCGCAAAGTGCTTGATTCACCCTTGGATGACGCAACGCCTAGATTTGCATATCACAAACCGTTTGATTACTTTTGATTGGATAATGCTAATTAGGCTTGGTTTTCACACATTCCCTGCAAATACGGATCACATTAATTTGATATTTCATTGAATATCATCATTTTTTGGTATGTAAAGATAATTTTGGACATGAGTATATATATATATATATATAGATAGATAGATAGATAGATAGATAAATAAATGAAAACTAAATGCGGCTATTTACTTCCGTTCACCATACGATTGGTTTATACTCTTTTTCCTATTAGTTTGGCATAAGAACTTAATACTCTGAAAGATATTGCTGTGTATCTCATAATTAACCTTCTGCTGTCATTATCATTGTATGCAAGAAACTTTGCAGATTTTCATCTCCTCCTCAAGGCTTCAAAACAAAAGCACTTGGCGTTTATTTCATCTGTCTGTTATTAATCTCTAAACTCCTTCGCAGTTGCTTGAAAAAGAATAGTTCCCTAGTTTCATTTAAGCTTGTCAATAAAATCAAGCTCTCTTTGTAAAAGTCGAAATACCTACCCTTAATTGATGAGGCATTTATAAATTTTCTTGTGATGGGCGCTTCGTGTATAGAGAGGCAGTAAGTAGATCTTTAAAATTCAAGACAAAGGAGCACATTCGATAAGTTAAGAAAACGAAGAGGTTTTCTAGAGTATCGTATGTAACACAAATTTCAATTTTCGGAAGCTAAAATTATTGCCCTTCAATTTGGAACTAATTTGTTCCTTCTTTAAAGTTTTCAGTCTTATTTGATAACGTAATTTCTACTTTGATCCTGTTGAAGGCATGGAGACTCCTGTTCCGAGCTCCACCTCTTTTCTGTAAACAAGCACCTAAGTTTCGCGTTAGTACTACAGCTTCCGCTGTATTCACCGTAAAAGTAGAGCTTTGAATAATGTGGCTTTGAATAATGAGCTTTGATAAATGTGGGTTGAACCTTTAATGGCACAAAAGTAACTATAATTTCTTGCTCATTGTTTCTAATTGTGCATTGAATGTCTTCATCTGTTTAATGTTAAACTGCAAGACGTTGTTCTGTTAGAGTAATGATAGCTTGGTAAAGTTAGTGCTTTATTCTTTTTAAGAGTTGAGAGAAGTATTACGCATGTTACTTTCGTAAGATGATGAGGTCCTATTTAATTCGAAAGATCATCGCTTCCCCCAAATTCCGATTGCGATTACATGCGTCTTTTTTTTTCCCGTATCCTGTTCTTTTGCTCAAGTCATATCCTCTAGCTCTCTCCACTTCTTTGCTATCACCTCCGTTTCTTTTTTATCTGCTACCTTTATTTTGCTATTTCCGTATCACAAGTACTTGCCACTGGGCTGAGTTAACGTAATTAAGTCTTAACTAAAGTAGAGTTAATGTTCATCTAAAGGATCAGAATTATACGATGTAGCTTTAGTTTCATCTTTCATGCACTTTCACTTTTCTTTTCCTCTGTCCAAACAAAATAGACATTGATAAAAAGAGATTTATCTCATGAATAACAGTGTTCAGGTTAGAGCAGCTGTTGTATCCAGTTCTGTTATACTGCACTTTTTTCTGCAGGTGCTGAAAATTAACATGCTATCGTCGACAGAAAAAAAAATCAATTCAGAAGTCAATATTATTTTGAATTTATGTTATAGCCTTAAAGTTGATAACCTAAAAATCTGTTCATTGATTGAAAATGAATAAAAATAGCAATTACGTACATCTACTATTCCAAATCAAAGTTAACACGATCAGTGTTTTGGATAAAACTGCTAAACTACTATAGATATATAGAAAAAGACTAAAAGGAGATCTTACACACAGAGACCTGCTACGATATCTGCACACCACGCGAGGAAAGTAAGTGTTGATAGGTCGTAAAAAGTATTCAAGGTAGTCACACAGTTTAAATTACAAAAATAAAACAAATGTAATAATAATATTTTATATAAACTGGTTAAATCGTGGAAAGTTTTTAACGAGAAGTCATTCCTTCTGAGACAGAGAGTCCTTTGTGAGCTTTGTAAAAATTTTAGTTTTGTATCGTATGTATTATTTATTTTATAATAATTTTTTTTTAAATAAATTTCTTAAATCTTATAAAAGTGCATCTTTCGATATATTACATCTATAATTCAAGAGGGCGCGCTTAATGAAAATTGGAGAGCCTCTGCGGTGAAAAAATCTCTGCATGGTGCTGCCATCTACCAAATATATTTCCAATATTTATTTTATTTATTGTAATAAAATTAACTGGATTCATGCTGCCATTTGTCGAATCAAGGTAAAACATTTAATTACAAATTTGAAATATTACAAACTCAAATATAAAATTAATAATAAATGCGTAGTATTTTATTACGATTTTAAAACATCAATTAACGTAGTAGGTTTTTTTATCAACGGTGTTCATTTGTGTTAATATATTTATCATTATTTAATTTTATTTTATCTTAAATTCACAACTCCAATATTTAAAAATTTGGAATATGCATATTACAAGCATGGAATCATACTACATTTATTTTTTCAGTTTCATCCAACCTGTTCTAAAGATTAAAAAAAAAAGAAGAAAGAAATTCGTGCCCTCTTACAAAGATAAACTTCGATTTGTTATACTATTTAACTCATTTTTAATTAATTTTCAGGATGAATAACATCCTGAAATAATATGCTCTTACACGGAAAATTTACATAGACATTTTGCTGTGAATTTTGATCTAAAAATTCTTAGCTTGATTAAACGGTTATAACTCTTTCTGCTTCTTAAAAGCAGGAAAATATTAATTACATTCATCATAAACAAAGAAAATAATTTACAATTATAATAATAAAACAATGCAAGAAATAAACAAATAAATGAATAACAATTATTTGAACAGTAATAGATAAATAAAATAAACAAGTAAATACAAATTAAACTAATTAAATAATATCAGATCAATTTAAAGCTATAATTAAAACATAAGCAAATGTTTCCTGATTCAGAATTTAGCAATATTTTTGGCAGTAATCAACAAGTTTTTCTGATTTAAAAGCGGGAAAGGAAACATATTCCGCAAAAAAATTTTTTAAATGCGTATAAGCACTGTTACACAAGTTTTTCTAATTAAACGAAGGTTTATATTTTTATATGAGATAGGAAAAAAGTGTTTCCTTATGTTTCTTTTCTTTTAAGCTATATTCCAGTTGTTAAATGCCCGGAAATGTCATAATTTAGAATTGGAATCTCCTCGCCCGCGAATATCGAATAAACATTCTAAAGTTTTTCAGTGTAATACAATTATTTACTTTGATACTGCTCGAGTGATAGTGAAGTTGGTTTGTTTCATCTATCGGAAATTAGTTATGAAATCCTTCTTGGATAAATCGTGATTTAAAATCAGCATCCACGAAACAGTTAAGTTTAATTAATCAAGAAAATCATTAATTAGTCAATTCTAAACTTGTTTGGAACTTTGTGTGTCAGTTAAGTTAGCACAGTAAATTTTTTATAAGCCATTTTGTACAAAATCATACAAATTTGAAATACGTAATGAAATTATAATGAGGTTACCCTAAAATCCTCACTCATTTCCGTATAGTTCAGTTTACTACTTTATTACTGTGCTAAGATAAATAATGTTTAAGTTCGTTATCGTATTACAAAATCCTAGTAGAGGAAACCAGATTAGCTGTTAGAAATTTTATAAACCGAGAACTCAAGGTCGGTAGAAATATGAGAAGATGCTATGTGATGTCATGAATTGCTAGAGAATGTTGTTTCTGTTGTTCATAAGTCTATATGCGTCTTCAAGTAGTGCTCAGTGATGTTGGCTGCCATATTCAGTAATTATTATGAGGTATTTTGTATTCTGTAATGGATAAAGCGCTGGCTGGCAAGTGAAATTGTAACTAGAAGATTGCATCGTAAAATACGTTAGAACTATTTTCTATAATTTTATTCGATTTTGTAAAATTAATATACTATTTCAATTGCATCAATTCGCATGTATTTGGAAACGCCGTCGTGTAAAATTTGAGGAAAGAATCCGATAGTAGGAGTAAAACCAGAACCGGTTAGCAAGATAGATGTCACATATTGGCAAACAATGTCTTAATAAAAGCATTCTAGGCCTCTAAATAACTTAAAGTTGCATGAAATTAATCTGCGTAAAATAAATTTTCGTTTTATTTTACTTATCCTACTTCGGCTGTGGAGGTGTTGCCTCTCTGTTAGTACAGAAATCTTATAATGAAAATATATCTTACTTTCAGGGACAAAAACGAATCCAAAACAGGATAATCCTCCGACCATTAAAGTGAATATAAAAGGCTTCTTCCTGCCAAAGCGATCTAATGTTAGCATACAGAATATTGTTGCTGGAATTTCCATGAGGCCCGAGAGGAAGAAATTCAGATAGTCATTTCCTTCTAAAGCATTCGTATTCAGAGACAATCCATAATACGTGAAAGCGATTGTCATCCTAATAAAAAAAGAACACATTAATGGCAACACTGTTTTATAAATCGTACATTTCCTTGACAATTTATTTTACATTTTATTGAGTAAAATTTATTTCATTTTGCTACCAATTGGACTCCTTAGACAAAGCTTTTCTATCTTAGTACGAATACGCTACAAATGCGTTGGACCTGTTGATAAGCATACTTTTCTGTTAGTAAAAGACTTCGCAAAAGAAGGAATTTTCCTTTACTTTAATCTTTTGAGTGTAACGGGTTTGGTTCTGAAATTTCAAGCTGCCCAAAACTGTCATGAACAAGTGGTATTTTCTTGATTATAATTCTGAAATCATACCATTTTGTACTTTGACTCCTTCCTTCCAATGCACACCAATCCTGAAATCGGATACGCCAGGAGCTGGCAGAAATTTTCAGGTGTAAGAGATTGGAAAGCCATCCTTTTATGCAGAATTTTGAGTCTATAACCCTTGAAAGGAAAAGAGCAGCGTTGTGTGAATAAACGGGGCTACTCGTAGTGCGTATAAAAGTTATTGAAAGTATATCCTCTGAAATTTCCTTCTGTTTTTTAACCGCCTTCAGTTCATTAGAAACTAATACGCTGTTGTCGAAAATTGAGGCAGCAAATACCTTTTTCCCCCAAAAAAAGACCCAATCTATTTAGTAAAATTTTAATAACGCATGTAATTCGCGTACCTGTTTGACGTGAAATGATGGAAACTTGGCAATGTACGAATCAATCACAGAATTTATTTGTTACAAATCTGCAATTTCCTTGTGTAGAACAATGACTGTGGTTAAACAAATGAAATTCGATAAGCTGAGTATCCACAATTGTTCAAATCACCTACAGACAGATTGAGAACAGCGGACCATGTCCTTTAGGCCAATCCATCCTAATAGACCAGTACACGTCTCATAATTTTATTCAATTAACATTAAAATATCAGAAACTCATTGACTTGAACTGAATAAAATTGGAAAATAACAATTTTGTAGCATTAATCTCAAATGCTATTTTAAGAGTGCAAAAGTTTTGAAGACAAAATAAAAGTTTAGTAAAGAGTACATGTCTCTTTTGCACAAGGTATAACAGAAACTAATATGTAGGCAGATTTATATGCGTGACTGATTCTACATGGAATTAATCTTCATAAAATTAATGTTCTTCCTGCCTTGATTATCATACTATAACTAAGAAGGTTACAGTGCTGCAACTAAGAAGTAACTTCTCTGTTATTACAGAAATCGACTTGCACATGTTTGCATGCATGCATTTATAGGCCTTTTTTCGCGAAAATTTCAGTCGTATTGTTCAAGCGTAAGCAGCATGTTTTGTCTGTTCAAGGTAAACTCTTAAATAAACAGATGCTGTAAATCTTGAAAACTCTTAAGAACGGTATGAGCGGAATGTTACAGAGAGGCCACTGATATGGGTAGATCCACGTTTTCAGACATCAAGAATACAGAAAGTCGCATCCGAGACTATCACAATAATCTTATTATTTCTGAATGCGGAGCCAAAAAAAAAAATCTGATGTGGACACCACAGCACTTCCTTATACGGCCTATTTTTAAATTACACATACTTTTTGCTGCACTTCATTTAAACTTGTTTTTCGAGTTATTCCAAGTTGAATAACCCATTTCTCAAGGCAAGTTGAAAATGACATCAAAAATTACAAATTTTAAAATTAAATATACAGATAAATGTTTTCGTACAGAAGTCAAACGTCTTATAATTATATTTGTTTTTCATAACGAGCATGAAACTTTTCCAGATATAAGTATAGGAACCGGGAGGCCGCATTAAAGTTTAGATTTCGTTCTTTTTCGAAAATTAAGTTCTTTAAAATTTGATATTGCCTAAAGAGGAATATTTTTGTCATTTAAGCACTTCTGTAATAGGAAGTATATGACTGTGACTAATGATTTCGAAAATAAAGGCCAGGTAAGGGGGTTGGTATATATATATACACGTTTGGTACTGCCGATTGCAATAAAAAAGGGAGTACACAACTAGATGCTATAGCAGGCCTATTTACAAAATCTCAACTTTCTACGGCTAATCGCTTTCTACTTATGCCAAATACATACATACGTACGAACATACAGACGTCACGATTAATTCAATTTTGAATCCATTTCAAATCTATTTTACAATTCGTTCGGAGGGAGAAACCTTTATTATGTACATACGTGCAAACATCAGCATAAAAATCGTCCAGATGGAGTCGGGAAGGTTCAAAATGAATATTTCCTTTGAAATACGACTAACAATACTTTACTTAGTACAAAGAAGCAAAAATCGGAAATATATGAGTCCAGTTTGACTATGATGCTAAGAATGTTCTTTACGTGCGATTTGTACAACAGTGTAGTTCAGAGGATCCAATACACATAAGCGATTAATTTTTCCCCAATAGGTTCCCCATGGCATTTTTAAAATTCTTTTCAAGTAAGGACCACTTTTATAAATTAGACTGCGGATCGCGAATAGTTCTGCGGACAATCTTACTCTTATTCCTTTTGAAAGTACATTTTTAGCATATGTATACTAATACATTTTTCTATGTATGTATAGTAATATTAGCATACTAATACTTTTGGAATAGAATTAATAAAATTTATTTCATGTTATACTGGTTATAACGTCTTGAGTTCTTTGTTATCCTAAACTGAGCTAGACGCTAGAAAACTGTTAAGAGAATTATCCCTGAGTCTTAAACTACGACGAAGACAGGAGAAGGGTGTAAAGAACCCTTTATTAATTGAAATAAAGTTCACAGATGACACCAAATCGTGCTTACAATAGCAAAACTTTTGGCTTTAGCCTACGACTTCACAGGTTAATTGCTGCATAAATTGGCTCTGGCTAGAAAGTCGGCGTAAGCGAGCCTAATGGTAGAATAGTTAAACGCCAGAGAAGTCTAATCGCTGGGAAATTAAAGATAGCAACATGGCCTTAAGACATTCAGAGCACGTTGTGATTTTACCTTTCAAAACCGTCTCTTAAATATTAACTTCTTTCTACTTTATTTGAATACATGTGCGCCACGCCAAATCATTTGCATTCTGGCACGAAAGTCTGAGTGGAAAGCAAAGGCGATAGGAAAGCTACTTCCCCATAAAATAACTGTTAAGTACATTAATTAAATCCCCACATGGTATTAATAGAAGAAAATTTATATTCGTTTCTAATAATTCAAGGCTCTTAAAGTTTGGATAAGTTTTACATTATTAAATAAAAATTAAATATGTGGTGGCACAGACATTAATGAGATGGTGAGACTGCCGATTCTTGCACAGCTATTGTTCGTTAAGTGTATGCTGGTAGGGAAACACTACAGTCACTATGATTTAAATCCCTCTTTTGCTGCTAAGTCCGTAAGTAGGGTAACCGGTAACAAATTTCATGAAATGTATGTCTTGGAAGAAAAACTGACAGATGATTGCCACGTATAATTTTCAAATTATGAATGTTTCAGTTATAAGGTACCAGTTAATTTGGGCTTTTCTTTTTTCTTTTATGGAAATTTAAGTGGACCACAGTGGCAGGCTTCGAGTTCCGTTTGTGGTCCGCGGACCACAGTTTGTGAAAAACTGCTCCACATAATATAAAAATCTTTTAGTTAATGTTTAGAGATCAGATTTTGAAAGCTTCAAGTGGTTGGCTGCACAGATTTAAAATTCTAAACATAATAATCTTAAAGGAAATTTTTCGTGAAAGAGTTTCAACTGATCTAATCACGTTCAAATTAAAATTGTTTATTTATGATAAAGGACCTGATATAAAAGGCTTTTGAATCAATGAAAGTTGTGACTTGGAAAAGAGTGGACCAAATGACCGACAGGACCGACAGTACCAAATGTCAAACTTTAACCGACGACCAAATTCCTGAAAAGTACACTGATAAAGATAACGGCTATAGCGATATGACTGGATGGCTAAGCACAAGTAATTAAAACTGAACTATTTTTTCTGAAGTTTGCAATGTACTTCAAGTTACTGCGGACTGGCACGAAAGCAAGATGAGTGTTATCGGAAATTTTTGTTGGTGTGTTGGGCTGTTTCCAAACATTAGAATTCATCCAACAAATCCGCATAACTTATTTTAAGACTTCTTTTAATTTAGTTTGAACTTAGAGCACCAATTTACACTGTTAGTAACTAATGCGATTAAAAGTGTCATTCCACACTTACTTCAGCTGCTACTTTTCCTTAAATATCAAAAGTACAACATTTGCAGCAATAAACATTCATAAGGTCATGTTTCGAAAATTATTATTCGAACCGATTTGGTTTAATTCAGGCAATCGAGTTCCATTGTACTTTTTTTTCTAAACTTTGTAGTGACATTATTCGCAGACTTACACTTTTCGGCAATAAATAAAATACGAGAAGATTTGCAACTGGTCGGAATGGAGAACTCTCCATAAAACTTCAAAGTACTACCCTATTGAAAAACACCCGTGAGCAGGCATCAATCTTTCGACGCTTTTTGCGATTGTAGTATGTAAGGTACATTTTAATTTTGTAACAGTTATTTTAATATCAAAGCCTCTTTCCTATCAATTCTTGTTTCCACTTACTACTCCCTACCATAAAGAGGTTTTAGAATCGCGTTGAATGCGAATGAGTTAGAAGATATTGAAGGAAGGTTCAACTTATTTCGTGAGAGAGCGCTAGGAATCCTTAGTAGCGCGTGTTTGCCTTCGCGCTAAATCTTTCTTGAAGTGTTACTCTCGGGCGTTTTTCATGTATCTTTTGATATTCGCTGGCTAGTTAAATTAAGAGCCAACTACGTTAGATACGTGTGTTTAGCTTCGGCTAAGTCTCTCTATTAGTTATAGTTTAGCTCTTATTTCTTATTCTGAGTTTAAGCCCGAGTGGAGGCTTTGTTGTAAGCCCGAGAAAAGGGCCAGCTGTTATTCCTTTTTGAATGGAATAAAGAGTAGTTTAACCCCTCTTGAGTCTATATCTATAGTTGCTTGAACGCAGCGATGCGTCGCTAAACAGTTCACTAGATTCCTCGACGTACATCTTAGACAAAAGGAATGAGGAACTCTACAAGTCTATACACTGGTGTGCAAAAATTAAGGACGAGACGGTTTTTTCAATATAACTTTGTACAAAAGCTTTCCAAATCAACACATTTAATACCGTAAGATCTCCAATACGTAAGGACATGAGTAATGTAAGCTACACTTACTAAAAGAGAAATCAGAGGGATAAAAAGAAGCTTTATTGAAAAAGTAGCATGGAGCGCAATGCGACTGAAGGCCGAAACATCCCTGTGATGGGTGTCCAGCAAGAAACATCCGGTCTTTAATAGGGGATATGATCTCCCCTGACTGCTAGGCAGGTTTCACAGCGTCTGCCCACGCTGAGAATGAGGGTGTCAATGAGTTGTTGACGTATTGCTGTCCATTCGTCTTGCAGCGCCAATCGAAGCTCCGGAATCGTTACTGGTGGTAAAGTACGAGCTGCCAAGCGTCTGCCTAGAAAATCCCATACATTCTCGATGGGATTGAGATCCGGAGATCGTGCCGGCCAATCCATACGTTCAATATCCTCACTCTGTAAGAGCTGTTCGGCAGCTACTGTGCGATAACATGGTGCATTGTCGTCCATGAAAAGGAAATGCGGACCCATAGCGCCTCTAAAAAGACGCACATATGGAAGAAGAATCTCGTTACAATAACGGGTCCCGTTGACTGAACCTGCGTCGAAGATGTGAAGGTCTGTACGACTACCAAGCATGATGCCTCCCCAAACAAGAACACCGCCACCTCCATACCTGTCCCTTTCAATGATGTTCGAGGGATGATTGCGTTTTCCCCGCTCTCTCCAGATGAATATGCGATGATAATCGCTGCTCAAACTGAATCTGCTCTCATCTGTAAAGAGTACTCGTCCCCATTCATTGTCTCTCCAACTCCAGTGTTCCCGGCACCACAGAGAACGCCTTCTCCGATGGGCAGGCGTTAGAGGTACACACCGTACAGGGCGTCGTGCAAACAGACCACCACCGTGCAGTCTTCTGGCCACGGTAAAACGCGATATCGGTCGTCCAGTCACCTGTGTCGTGTGTCTAGCGATTTCTCCCGCTGTCTGCCGCCTGTTTCTTCTGGCCTGTAAGGCAATATACCGGTCATCTGCGGGTGTGGTTCCTCGTGGACGACCACTACTAAACCCCCGGATAGCTGTTCCTGTAGTTTGAAATTGTCTCCAAAGTCGTGAAACGATGCTGTGAGCAATTCCGAACTCTGCAGCCACACTTGTTACACTGCGGCCTTCCTCCAACTTCCCAATGATTCGACCTCGGGTAAAAGCATCCAGATGTCGTCTAACAGTTTGATTATTCGTCATTTCTAGCTGAGGCAGCAACTCGCTGTGATTTTAATTGCTATACGTCATGCAATCTTTTTGCCAGAAATACTGATCTTACACCGACAACATGCTTTATACTAGACACTCCCCCCATTACGTCTACCTGCATATCTGCGCATGTGCTACCGTACATCACCTTACTTAATCTCCTGATTGGTCTTTCTGTCCGCTCTGCCTCTTCGTTCAGCTGATATGTTAATTTTTCGACTTCGTCCCTAATTTTTGCACACCAGTGTATATCACTAATTTCCGAAATCCT